>JAKSZP010008789.1:0-21697 GCA_022478985.1 Massospora cicadina
CCATGACAGACCCTCTCCTCTGGCCATTGAGCCCACGCTTGCACCTCTGGAAAACGCGGAGGAATATAGTATGTTCAGGAATGTAGTCCTTTCTCAGCCGCTGGCAGCGGAATATACTATGTTACTTGCTAAGTGTGAGTTGAACCAAGAGGATCTCTCCAGGGGTTATCACGTGAAGGATGAGATGGTGTGGTTTCAGGGGCGCCTATGGGTTCCTGCTGGACCACTTTTCCTGGAAATCATCTGGGACCATCATGATGGACTTACCATTAGTCATCCTGGTAAAGAAAAGACTTTAGAGTTAATCTGGCACACATACAATTGGAAGGGCTTGCCTCCCAGGTGTGGCGGTACTGCTAGGAATGTGTAGTCTGCAACCAAATAAGGCCAAATCGTCAACCTTTAGTGGGGTTGTTGGTGCCTGTCCAGAAAGCTGAAGGGCCCTGGACTTCCTTATCGGTGGATTTTATTGTAGAACTACCTCTCTCAGATGGTTACGATGCCATCATAATGGTGGTGGACTGGTTCATAAAGTTCGCCCACTTCATTCCTTGCCAAACTACAGAAAACCGCGGCTGTGATGGCCAGGCTTTTCATCATGCATGTGTTTGCACTCCATCGAGTTCCCCAGTAGATCATCAGTGACTGGGGACCCCAGTTTACCTCTGTCTTTTGAAAAGAGTTGTGTAAGACTCTTCAGATTCGCCCTTGCCATTCAACTGCTTATCATCCCCAATCGATGGGCAGACTGAACGAGTGAACCAGTGCTTGGAACAGTTTCTGCGGTGTTACACCGCTGCAGATCATTCAGATAGGGCTTCTCACCTTCCCATGGCCCAATTTAGCTAAAACAATACCTTGCACTCTTTGATCGACTGTTCTCCATTTTCGCCAGCCATGGCTTTAACCCCGCCTTTAACATGGAGCCCAGCTGTGGGTCGAAGGTTGAAGCGGTGGTGGACTTTGCCAAGACCATCATGAAGGTCCACCAGGGGGTTTCCACAAGCTTGGAGGCGGCTATGCTGATAAGGAGAACGCTGATGGGAAGCGCCGAGTGGGTCCCGCATACAAGGAAGGGGATCTTGTGATGCTTGATGCTCGTAATATACCAATCAAGAAGCCATGTAAGAAGCTGGGACCAAAGAGGATTGGGCCCTACCGCGTGGTTAGAAAGGTGGGCCATGCCTCATACCAACTAGATCTCCCCCTCATTCCAGATCTTCTCCATGTTTCATGAGAGTAAACTGACGTTGTTTGAGGGCCCCCCACCAGAGACTCCTGAGGCCTATCTCATGGATGGGCCGCCAGAGCGGGAGGTGGAATATATAGTTGCCTCACGCCGCGTTAAAAGAAGACTCAAATACCTGGTGTCCTGTAAGGGCTTTGATGCTGCCATAAAGAGTTGGGTACCAGCGCGCGACTGTGTGCATGCCCAAGATCTAATTGACGCCTTCCACCAGAGTTTTCCCCAGGCTGCCAGATCCCAACCCAAACCGTCTGTCGCTGCCATGAAGTTGGCTCTGCCCACAAGAACTTTTCTATAGCGCAAGCCCCTGGAGGGGGTTGATCCCCATCGGGGGAGGAGTTGGTAATGTCATGTACACAAGACATCATAGTGGGGATAAACCCCAAAGATAAGGCTGGGCACTTGGAGGCCCAAAAGGTGAAGCTACAGGGCCTCCCAGACCTTAAGCACGCCCTAGACCAGCACTGGGTAAGGGCAAAATATGCCCAGGTTGGTCCTAGTGGGGTGCCAAGTGCCCAGCCCCTGATGGCAGCCCAAATGCTAAAACGAACTATCTATTAAATTAAGGTGGATGGTTCAGTTCATTTTGTTGAGGAACGGTGTTTCAGAACCCATTCCTCCTATGAAATAACGCGCTTAGGTCAAATCCAACTTCAGTCAATAACTCGAGTGAAGTCAGTTTTGCCTATTTTACTAACTCAGATGGCAGTATCGCCCTATTGGTGAGTTGCTGCATGGGCCCACTGCAGCATAACCCCTCTTTCCCCATCCAAGCTTAAATACGTTTTCCCCAACCAACATTCTTTGTTGGTTGACTTCCAAAAATAAACCTTTACCCCATTTATGTTATTTTAAATTTTATGATATTCCAATTGCTCCTGTGTGAGAACCTCTTTGAGGAGGTCTCGCGCTCTGTTACCCTTGCCATTGCAAGGACCATGCATCTCTCCCCTCGTGCACCATTTGTTTTCCCAGGTCCCCTCCAACCTGGGTCGCTTATCCCCTGTCAATATGTGTACCGCGTCACTTTTACTGGGGTTTTTCTTATAAAATTTGCAATTTTATGCCTGAGCGGTTATTGCTCCCGCACCCTCTGCTAGGCTCTAATCACTCTGTCACTAACGGCTAGTTCCCTGGTGTTGGCTTGGTGCACCGCGCACTACCACGCTGGGAACAGGAGAGTTATAGACACTCTCCTTACATCCGGTGAAATACACCCCCATTCAGATGGACATATAGCATGCTTTGGCATGGCCACTTATGAAATCAAGCAATGGGAGCCCTTCAGTTCCCGTATTCAATGGCAACTCAATGGGTCTCCAAAAACATCAAACTGGCCATTGAAGCTATTTGGCAGGGCTACAAGTTTTCCGCCTGGGAAGCCAAATGCTGGCTCAACACCTAAATCTCGCTTGACATGGCAGTGCTCTTCAAGGCGTTGTGGATTCATACAGAAGACACCCTTGAATGGATAAAATTCCCCTTGGATAATAAGTTGATTGAAGCTGCAATTTGAGAAGACTTGAAACCAGCAGATGCAAAGGCTTGGATGGATGCCAGCATTGATATTCTAAACGTGATGGAATAAAACAAGGCTGGTATATCAGTGCGATCTACTCAAGCCATTGGGAGTTTTGGCCTCAACCCGCAGAATTAGCCAAGTACACAAAACAATTCCTGAAATTTTTGACCGCCCTCAAATGGGCCTGACACACCATTCCAGTAGACACTGCGCTGGAATAATAATACCACATTCTCCCTGGAGGAGATGTTGCCATGGATTACAGCTGGGTTCAAGGCCACCGAGGCCTTACACTGGTCATACACCAGAATCCCGATGACCACAGCATCAGATCTGATGAAGGCGGGCTGGATGAAGGAAAAGGTGGTGGAATGGGGACCCTTCCAGGATTGGTCACTGGAAGAGACCAATAACTGGCCCGCCAACATATTCACCCTGGTGGAAATGAAATTGGTTCCATATGGGAGCCAGTATTGACCTAGTATGTGAATGGGCGGATCTGGGAGTGATAAAACTGATTCACAAAACTCTTTGAGGCTGACTTTTCCCTATCAAAAAGTGGAAAATCTGGCACAATGTCACAACAATCGCCGAAGCTGCAGATTGGGATTCAGTGGGGTTCACCCCGGTGTCAGCCAACCATGGATGGAACACGAGATTTCACCATAGGTGACAATGGCGATGATAGGGGTCATGATCTCAGACCTGGTCTAAGAATGGCTCAAAGCGGGGATCTGCATTGAACCATCTGGGATTGGAAACAATCCTTCCCAGAACTAATGTTAGCTGCCCCATACACTGCCAAATGTTTCACCCCCTCTGAAGCTTTCCAATGGAGTGAGGCGGAAGTTTTGGCTGCCATGGCACGGAATTTTACAAATGGGGTTTGGAACAGTGTCATGGTAAGATACTGGTGCCAGTGTAGTTTAGTTACGCTGGAGGTCCTCCAGAAATACCTACACCCAACGTGCAGCCCATAATCCGCCCTCAAGTGCTACTGACTGGGTTTTTTGTAGACAGATGCCCTTGAGTGGCAGAACCTCAAAATTGGAGCGCAAATAGCTAGGAGAATCAATCGCCAAGGTATCAGCATTCACCAAATTGAAGCGTTCCTCAATTGAGGGATTTAGCCTCAATGAATCAGTAAGCTGGATATTATAGGGGAAGACCCCTGCCAAAGTGCCCAACCCTAGTGCAAAAACCAAGTCATACAGCGCAGCTGCAGCGCATACTGACAACAACACATGGAACAGGGCAGCAAGCCATATTGATTACATCTGACAATTACTCAGTGGGGGCTTTATGGACTGTCAAATGCCAAAATCCTACCTAAAGGATGCTATACAAATCCACCTGCAGCTAATAGAGGAGGAGGAGTGGTCCGACCTGATAATGTCAATTTATCAGGAGCTCAGTGAAGTTCTAGCAGGAGAGGACTTTGACCATCACTGGGTACCCAAATGAGGGTATATCGATATAGTGATCTCAGGCAAATTGGACTGAAAAAACTCCTCAAGATTGGGATCAAATATAAAGGAATTTATCTGCAAATGGAGCTGACCAGATATGCCAATTAAACAGCAAGGTGGGTGACATTCCAAAACCTCCCAACTTATTGAGAAAGGGAGTGGTTACATGAAGCTATCCAAACCATATTATCGTACTATGAGGAAGTATGAGAATTTCAGCAAGCCAGAAGCAATTACATCGCAAAGTTCCTCGCCCCCGGATGGTAGAAGCGCTCTACAAACCAGCACCTTAGATGAAGCCAAACAAAATAGACTTGCCCCGATTCATCTGCCTGCCTGGCTTAAACAGGGTAGTGTACATTGAGCAAGAAGACACCAAGCAAGTGTGCCAGTTCTGCTACCAGACCAGCCACACAATGGCTCAATTCCATCACCGCAAAGGAAGAACCACTCAGGAGTACATATATGACCCCATTGGTGGGGCCACCAAGGTCAGAACCAAGACTTTCTTTGGCCAAAAGCCAGGGAATGGATCCTGTGTAACCTAATGGAGGTAGCAGACATTAAACGCCAACAACAAGAGTTGGACTTGCCCCTAGGGAAGCATGGGAGTGAGAAGCAGCCAAGCAACCCAAGGTGGATGATGAGCCATTCATAAATTCAAACTCTGAATTGTATGTAATGGATGAAGGAACAGGTCCTGAACCAACGAAGCCACGCCCTTCCCAAGTGGAATGGATGATCTGAGAGGAGAAACAATGGCAAAAGGAGAACCTGAAGAAATCCCCCAAGAAGGGACAGGTGCAAGATGATGATAAATCGAAACCAAAACCCAACAAGTCAAAAGCAAATGCAAAATCAACTCAAAAATTGTTGGCAAAACAATTTGAGGAGACTGGCAAAAAATCAGTTGAAGCAATGAAATTGGAAAAACTTGATGGATGGACACTGACTAAAAAATTGAGAGCAGCTGACAGTTCAAACGAAGGGCTGAGAATCTGATTGACAGATGAGGGGTATTCCGCCGCTCTGCCAGTAGGTGTCAGGGACTGGAATATCTTTAACCCAGTCTGGCATAGCAACTCGTGAACTTGCCATGCCTGAGCTAAGAGTCCAGTATAACAAGGGTAGAATGTGGATAAAAATTATAACAGTTGTGAATAAAGGTCTGTTGGGCCAAAATATAGGTTGTAGAGCTTCAGCTAGTCCAACCCCTGTTAAGGCCAAGATACCAGTGACAGTGGGTAATTGTGAAATTTGGTTAGTGGAAATAGTTGGATTTTCAGGGTTGTTAAATTGATATAAGCTTGATAATAAAGATCCTTGTATTTTACTAAGGATCAAAAGCAGGTAAATCAAATAAGTATTTAGAAGCATCTTAACTTTATTAACTGCAAGGAATAATTTTAGAACTATTCAGATTATAAACACTTTTCAGACTAATTGAACTAGCTTTAGGGCTTACTTGATTCTTATCTAGCTTTAGATTCTTTATGCTCTTTCTGTCTTAGATAACCAAAGCTTGGACTAGTAGTCAACTGCTTATTTAGGACTACTAAGACCTGGCCCCAGGTGTTCCGATGTTTAATTCATATTTGATAGGCTTGAATCGACTCATCTGACTCATTATTCGTTCTGCTATGTGATTTTGCTATAATCTTCAATTGTTTAAGCTGATTGCATATATCATATATTCTACTAATAAGAACTGATATATCAGGGATATCTTTCATGTCAGGCTTTGCCCTGACAGTAGGGAACATGGAGCACCCAGAGCTAATTATAAAACTATCCCCATTATCCATTTATATGGAGATGGGGATGGCGACTGAATTCCCAGTGCACAGAATGCCCGTTAATATAATCCCAGTTCCGTCCAACTGGTTCCAAAAGCCAAACAATAACCCCCACCCACCCTTGGTGACATCATCCACCAACAAACAAACCTCAGTACGTGACATGATCCATAACCCAGAAAATGCTAATCCTCATACCCATGGGTTGGGCAGCTGGAAATGTGGATTGTGACCTCAAATGCTTGGGGGATGTCAAGCATACAAATGAGAAGGAGGAAGATGCACCATTCAAAAACTAATAAATTTGACCTAATTTTTTAGAAATACAAGCTGGTAGCCAAAAGGAAATGGTGCCAAGCTCAAACTGCAGTGCGACGAACCACCTACGGTCCCACCTAATAGGTTACTAAGCCCTCTGGATGGATCATGTGGGATCTACACAATGGACAAGAAAATAGACCTGGAAGTCGTGGAGGAAACTCATGCCAGAAGGATCTTGATAGTAAACTCTGCAAACAGGGAAACCAGCAAGAGCATTTGAGCAGTGGTGGTCTGCACTCCGCTGAAGCTCTGAAAAAACTGTATTTTTGGGAATTTTTATCAGAAATGCCATCTAAAGTGACGACAGTATTAGTAGGAGACCTGAATTGTTGGATGAATGCGATTTGGGATGCGTTCTTAATTAGAGAATGTCCCAACAGAAAGGCTGATGAGATGCTGAAATACCTATCAAATTTGGGATGTGCCTAATGATTGACAAAGAGGACAATGGCCCGTCCAACTTAACGTGATGGTCATACAACTCCGCCGGTTTCCCACAATCTGGCTCATGCTTAGATTATATCCTAGTGTCATCGTATCAAAAGCCGCTGACATCCAACAGTGAGGTCAGTATAAACGCTAAAAGTGACCACATGGTCATCTGCATGGATATTGATCTTGACAAACCCCTGAGGAATCGCGAATGGCATTTGGTAAAAGCCATGCTGAGGGACAGGGAATGGTGTCAAATGATCAACGCTGGACTGGATCAACTGGTCACATATATGTATAGCCACCCAGAGATAAACCCTCTGGAATGATGGACTCAGATCAAAGCAAAGATGAAGCACAATAGCATGAAGTTCAAAAAAGCGTACACCTACAAGTGAACTGCCACTGCAAAACAACTGAAGTCTAAATTAGATGCATTGAAGCTCAACTGGCAGGACAGTGAAAATTGGTGGAGTGAATACTGAACAACACACAAAAATTATCAGGCCTTAATGATGAAGCAAATTTTAGAGCAACAGACCAATGTGACATACCAATATCAGAGCTTATTGGGGACGATGACCAAAGAGGGCCTGGCGCACATCAAGGAAAAATAAACCAAGGCTAGGATATGGGAAGTGGAGACAGCGGAAGGGGAAGTATCAACAGTCCCAGAAATGATCAAGCGCAAGATTGAACAATTCTATGGTGAACTTTTCTGACAACGAAATATGAGCAACTTAGTGACAAATGCCCTAATTAATCTGGCCAAGCTGGCCCTGGGGGACTGTACTCTGGAAGATGTTGCCAAATTATCCATCAAAATTTCTATTGATGAAGTTAAGTGGGCACTAAAGTAGTTGCCAAGAATGAAAGCACCAGGCCCCAACAATATATGTGCATTAATATACAGCATATTCTGCAACTGCATCGCGCCAGAGCTCAAAGCCCTCTTTAACCACTGTTTGCAAAATGGACAGCAAATTCTGGGGGGCAGGAGACCCAGATTGTACTCTTGTACAAAAAGGGACTCTGACGCCAACTTTGGAATGGCACCTGATTGCACTATCAAATGGTGATTATAAGCTGCTCACATGCATATTATCATATTGGCTTATGGCAATAGCACCGTAAGCACTCCATAAGGCCCAGAACGGATTCATCAAGGGCTGGATTATCTGGGACAGTATTGGTGCAGTCCAAAACATACTCCAGGATGCGCGGGGAACCAAGAAGGGGTATTTTATGTTCCTTAACATGGAAAAGACATATGACTGAGTAGCATGGTCAATCCTACATGAGGCGTTAAAGGCAGTTAGTATAACTGACACTTTTTGAGCATGGATAACAGCACTGTACTTGGTCCTGGTAACCACGAAGATTGTCACAGAGGGTGTAACCAATGAAATTATGGTTGGCAGGGTTTGTGACAAGGTGACCCTATGTTGCTGATACTGTTTAATTATGCAGCCAGCATTTTTGTTGGCAGCAGTGGATGCAAAACTCTGGGCCTAGTCCACCCAAACCAAACGCCACTGATAATTCTGGCATTCACCAATGACACAGTAGTAGGCATAAGCTCACTGACCAACCTTCAGGGTGCTGAGGAACTACTAGACCTTTACCAGCTAGCTTTGAACGTGAAAGTCAACTTGGAAAAAACCTTAGTAATAAGGATCGGCATTCCAAACTTCAGCCCGCTGACCAACACAACGCCAATCATGAACTCTCAGACAATCCAATACCTTGAGATACTATTTAACAATAAGGGACCTGCGGTACTGGAAACTGAACAAGAGGTATTATCAAGCTTACCAATCTGAATGGCATGTTGGAAGGACGCCAGACTATGCCTCAAAGAGAAAGTGCAGGCTAACAACATCTTCGTTTTCTCAAAGTTGTTGTACATCACCCATGTGCTGCCAATGAGCCTGAACCTAGAGAAGAAAATCAGGACAATGCTCTGCACCTAACTGTGGCTCAAGGCAAAGGCGGCGCCAATAGCACTAGAAACCCTGTCAAAACCAAAAAAATGAAGGAGGCATGGGCCTCCTGGACTTCAAATCCCATGCCCGGTGGATCTGGGTGAAGTCATTCCTTAAACTAATGCAAACGCACATGCATGGCCTGACCCTAGTGTGGGGCATGAACTGGGCAAAAGTCCAAGGTCTTCAAGAGCCAGTCTCTCCCCACTCAATACATGATTGAATGGCAGACCACCCATGAATACCCTCCCAAAAGGGTACCTCACACTACTGGTGACTATGTAATTGGGTTGTGCACCAGGGCAGATGGTCATTCAAGTGGTCAGATCAGGATGCCAACCAAGTCCAAAGGGACGTCAAGGTCTATAATTCTGCAATGATTTTCACAACAAGCTGGGAGAAGCATAACTGAATTGCTGATGAATACGCCACCAAGTCAATCAAAATAAGGTACAAATCAACACTTATTGAGTATGGAGATCCACTCCCAAAACCTGGGTGCAACCCACCCACTCAGCCAAAAATCCTAAATGACTGGGCTACCAAAGGCCATAATACCAACTACCTGATGAAGGAGTTGATTTCAGGCCTGAACTCCCATTTGGTAATGGCCAAGAAGCAGTTGGTAACCTGGCAGATCCTAAACTGTGCATTCAAATTGGGCAAACACAGTGAGCCAGATTACCCACACAAGGAGTGCCACATATGTGCCAAACTGGAAGCAGATATCACCCACTAATATTATAAATGTGCTTTATTCAAAAAAAACTGGTCCACAATACAACACTTCCTATTAGGTGACAATCGTTGATAAAAACATCTACTGCAGGATTCATTTTTTCATGAAAACCTTGATAACAGCTCCAATTCAACTACAAGCCTTTATCTACCATCATTGTGTATAGGTGATTCATTGTGCTCTCGTTGCCAAGAGTTTGAGCAATGAGCGCCCCCATCACAAGATCTTGATGTTGAAGACCATTCAGATTATCTCTGATAAGCTCTGACAGATCTCCAAATTCTTGTGCTTAATTTCCAGGTGTTATAAAGCCGCATGTTTGGCTTTCCCTGCCAGATCACTTGTCATATGCAATGAGGCAACTAATTGACTAAGAATCAAATGGCCTGTAAGCCCATCGATATTAGAACCATGGCTAGCAATGGCAATCACCAATCAACAATGGTTGGAGGTGCTATAACTCTAGTGGCCCAAACTCCTGGTCCTTTATAATCAGCTGAAATACCTATATTCCACCCTCCCCTCTTACTTTCCCTTTAATTTATTTTAATAAAGTATGGAGTTTTACTAAAAATAGCATAATTGGCTCACCTTTTGGATCTAATTTTAAATTTTACAAAAGCCATTTATTTGAATCCTGGCGCAATCACTTTTATTTCAATACTTTTTATCATTTAACCCTTTATATAGTTAAAACTGATATTGCAAGTGTAAATAAAACTAAAAAATGATGAGCCAATAAAGTTATCAAATTTTTTAAAATTATAGTGTAACTGTGTTTAATTTTGTTTTGCTTTGGACAATAAGATGGTAAACTTATATTTTTGAGTAGTATCTATATATAAAAAAATGGATGTTGGTATATCTGTATATCTAATAGCTATAGACTCCAACATCATTTGACTGATCACCATGAAAGTTGGTACATGTAAGTATTTTTTTCATGAAAAAGGTTTATGGATTTTAAAAATAATTATTTTTATATTAAAATAAACGTTTTATATGTAACAAATGAAAATCTTATATATTTTTGATGGTATTTAGTAGAACATTATGACTGAGCAGTTAGATATTTGGTTGATTCATTATTTTAAATGGGTTTGTTAAGCGTTTAGTGGTCATTTGGCTCTTTAGAAGTTATCACATTGTTGATTGGTGATAAGTTAACTTGTCATCTGTCAACAATATGATACCAAACAAAAATTAAAAAGTAAAAATAAAAAGTTATACAAAAAATATGTCCAAAGTTTAATTTCGTTTCATTCAGTATAAATAAAATTTATTGGAGTTTTTTTAGTTGATTTAATTTACTTTCATATTCAATTACAAAATAATAGCCGGTGACATGATTGTTTTTATGTAAAATTGCTGGTCAACAACACGTTAATCTAAATCAAAACTTTGAATCAAAAACCAATTGATTTTAAAAATACCTCCTCTAGCATAATTGGCTCAGCTTTTGGCTCTAAACTTAAATTTTATAAGGGTCAGTTGTTTAGTCCTGGTGCAATCACTTTTATTCAATTACTTTTTATCATTTAAACTATTTGTATAGTTAAAGCTAATATTGCAAGTGTAAATAAAACTAAAAAAATGATGAGTTAATGTAGTAATAAATATAAATTTAAGAATTTTTTCTATATATATAAAATTGGATGTTGATATATATCTCTATGTTAATTATCCAGTCAAATTTCTCAATTCATTTGAGTCTCCTGGAATGCCACTGCACATATTAACCTTAAAAGTTGGCTCACCAATATTGCTCCTTTGGAATCTGAAACTGCCAAAATTGTTCAATGGAACCAGACTTTCTGTGAAAAAACTGATGTCAAATGTGATTTAAGCAACAAAGATTAATGGTAAATTTAAAGGAGAAAATGTGCTGATTTTGTGCATTCCAATGACTTACTGATTTGCCCTTCACATTTAAATGACTACACTTTCCTGTGCACCTTGCTTTTGCAATGACAATCAACAAAGCTCAAGGGCAGTCACTGTATGTTACCAGATTAAATTTAGAATATCCATGTTTTCTGCATGGTCAACTATATGTTGCTTGCTACAGAGTAGGAAATCCAGAAACTTTGTACATCTGCACATTAAATAAGAAAGCCAAAAATATTATTTATCCACTTGTAATACACTAGATGCTAGTATTAGTTTCAATTATTTTAAGTTGGTTCAATTATATAGCAAATGGAATAGTCAAAATTATTGTTCATTTATATAAATTATCCATAGAAAATTTATATAGTTCATCATCTATTTATCCTAATAAATATAATGGAATTTTATCAGTATGGGTCATCTTCCATCTTTTCACATTTTTATCCAATGCATTATAGATTCTAGATTACATACAGACCACCCATTTTTATATAAATAATTATACAAATGCAGGAAATTGTTAGCTGGATTCTGCTAGCTATATTATAAATCTAAATCAATCAGTTCAAATCAGCTGATAATAAATAAACCCAAGCAATGCCGGGCAACTCCACCAGTCTCATCTAAATTTGATAAAATGAATTATTTTAGATAGCAATCAATAAATTTACCATAGATTGACTAATAAAAGCAACCAAATCTAATAGAATGAACTACTGCAGATGGTGATCAGTAAATTTAATATAATTTAACCAATAAAATCAACTAAATTTAATGAAATGAATTATTAGTATAAGTGTTTATAAGGTACTATGTATAATATTTACAATGAGTTTTAATTTTATAGAGAAATAATAAAGGGTCAAAAAGGATATATAGAGATAGTAATATTTAATAAAAGTAGGAAAAAGAGCCACTTTTAAAAATGCACTGATTTTTTGGGGGGAAACTGGGGGTAAAGTTTTTTTGGGGATAAAAAGAACCTCCTTGAAAAAAAATTGGGAAAAAAAGAACCCCCTTTAAAAAAAGCTCTAAGAAGTATGAAATAATTGAGAATTATGCCTCCTCAACAAAACTCTTTTTGAAGTTGGCACCATATTTTAACTGACTTATAATAGGCATTTATAATTTATATACTTATTACTATATATAAGTTGCTTATAGTTTACACTTGGACCCAATCCAGTCATAAGATATAAATTGTATCTGTGAGCAAAATTCTATAAGTCAGGTTGGAAGATGCGCTGGCTTTAAAAAGGGTTTTATTGAGGGGGTATAATTTCTCAATTAGTTCATACTTTTTAGAGATTTTTTAAAGGAGGTTCTCTTTTTCATAAAAAATTATCAATATAGATAGAAGTCAATCTGCTGTTCTCGGTCGAGCATAATTAACCAGGTGTCGAGTTCCTAAGGTGAACGCTTGGAGTTGTAACTTCGGAGTTCAATTTGGTAAATTAAAAACCCTAATCTAAACCTTAAAATTATGGATACCGATCGAATAATACGTGATGGAGGGTGAAACCCATTGGTGGTAGCGGTAGGAATTGGAAGTTAGGATTGGATGAACTATCGAGAAGTAAAAATTTTAGAGTTTATTTTAGAAGCATGCGTGCTTTTGTGAAGTTGAGCCAAAAATTAACTTTTAACTGAAAAACCCGAGCAAAATTTTTGCTGCGGGGGGTATAACTAATCATACCTTTGACGATCAACTTAAGGCTTGGAACCCCAAGCTTAACTTTCTTTAAAAGCGATGATGGCGTTTTCTCAAAGCGGTAGGGTTTAGTATCTATTTTACCTTTTTTCTCCTTTCTAAAAATGTCAACAGGGTTTGGCGGGTCTCGAGGGCCGGATTCGGAATCACACGACTCTCAGAAACAAGGCTCTGGAGGTTGGGGTTATGGTCAAGGCCAGGGCTCCGAATCCCAAGGTTACGGTGGCTCTTCCGGCGGCTATGGTGAGAACTCGCGGCGAAGTAGAAGAGACTCCTATGGTCAAAATTATGAGCCCCGAGATTATAACTCGGAAGCCCGCAACCGTGAAGGGAACAATCGAAAACTGGGGTCTCAATCTCAGGGTTATGGTAGGGAGCCTCGAGGGTATGAAAATACAAGAGAGCCGGCTTCAGAGGTTCGAAGCTACGGACACGGTTCTCAAAATCAAGATTCGGGACCGCGTGGCTATGGGTCCGAATCACTTGGCCAAACTAGGTCTGATTACCGAACTTATGGTGATTTTCGAGGACGTGGATCAGAAACCCGTGGTTATGATGGGAACACTTTGGAAAATGCGTCTGAACCGCGAGGCTTTAAACCAGACCCCAAGAAATATGGCACAAGTTCCCAAAGGCGCACCTTTGATTCGCAAGAGTATGGATCTGAGCACCCGGAATATGGCCACCGTTCCGGAGAAGCTTCGGAGAGCAAAGGGTATGCTGCCGATTCCTATAAGCCAAGATCCGATTCGCAGGGGTATGGTTCAACGCTCGAGGAAGATGACTTCACCTTTGAAGATAAGCTGTTTGTAAACTGTGCGCAAAAGTTTAGTCCCGACGCCATGTGCCAGTTCTTAAAATCATTTGGCGCCATAAGGTATTTTTACTTTCCGTAGCCCAAGGGGTAACTAACGTCCCATCCTTTTAGCGTGAAAACCGATCAGGAAGACGCGTTGGTCTCCACGGCTAGGATTCAGTTCAAGACCAAAGCGGATGGTAAGTTTCACTTTAGGGTCTATCTAGCCCCGGTTTAACCGCGGGTTTTTTAGCCGAGAGAGCGTTTGCCATCTGGCACAGCAAATTCTCGCTCCCTTTTCAAAGCCGGATGGTCTTTTCGCGCACTTTGAACTCCCAGCGCAAGGAAAAGAAACCAGCTGCCCCCAGGCTGGCGGTCCTGGGCTTCCCCCAAGGCATCGATGAACTAACGGTCTATGAATTGTTCCGCGGCGTTGGCCCCATCTATTCTTGCTCCGTCATGTACGACAGCCGAGCTAAAGATCCGCCTTGTGCCTTGTTACAGTTCGTTAAGGACGAATCCAACGACCAGGCCATCTCGAGATTTGTAAGCGGTATTAATTCAGTACTAAAGCGGGTTAGCATGGTTCTCAGTTTCAAGGGGAGACGCTGTAAGTTACAATTTCAGCTACCTTGGCTAACGTTGAAGCGCCGTGGAGCTTGCCGATGAGGCCAAACTCCGTGATTACGTCGGCCGGAGCCGTGCTCCGGTGGAGGCCAATGAGTCCTACGTGGTTGAAGTTTCGGGGATTCCTTCTGGGGTTGGCAGGGCGCGCCTGCTGCAAATTTTCAAATCGGCGGGGGAAATCATTGACTTGGAATTTGATGGTTCCAGCGACAAGTGCACCATCAACTACGACACGGCTATGGGGGCCTTTGGGGCCATAAGCCGGTTTAATAATTATCGGATGGAGGGTGGCTGCCTTACGGTAACGTCAGGTTCGGGTCGGCCAGCGCCCAAGCCGTTCGCTTCCATTCCACTTTCCGGGCCGGCTCAACCCGCGGCTCCGACGGCAGCAATTCCTTTCTCTCGAGATGCCTCTCAGTCGCGGTGGAACCAGAAGTCCGATGCGCCTTCAGGGCGTCCACGCAGGAACCCTCCCTCGAGTTCGAATGAGGGTTCGCAGTATGGCGGGGAGCTGCCATCCGACCCGTTTGGCTCCGCCGGTTTCTTACGCGATCAAGATTCCGGCCGCCCCCTCAGCTCTGACAGGATTCAAGGCTTTCCCGTCCCGCAATCGGTCTCAATTCAGGACGCCTTTCAGGATGCTCAACTAGCTAAATCTACTTGGGACGCCCCCATCGTTGAGTCTAAAGCTAGTAGCTGGGAAGCCCAGGTTGCCGAGCCTAAAATTACAGACCAAGAAAGCTGGGAAGCCCAAGCTACCAAGCCTGAAGTTAACAACCAAGCCACTTGGACCGCCTCTGTTAATGACTCTAGGGTTGAGGTTAAACCAAGTGGTTGGGAGGCACCGATCGCCGAGCCCAAGCCAACTAGTTGGGAGGCACCGATCGTTGAACCCAAACCAACTAGTTGGGAGGCACCGATCGCCGAGCCCAAACCAAGTAGCTGGGATGCGCCCCTTCCTCTTGAGCAGAAACCTGAAGAAGGCCAAGTTCAAAACAAGTCTCAGCAATTCCTTAAGAAAGAGGGTGATGCGCCATCCAAGCAACCCCGACAAGGCCTGCCCCAGGGATCTGAGCCTCAAGGGTATCAACCTGACACCCTGCCTGGGCAGATGAATCTGGCGGAGTTTCTCTGCAGCGAACTCCGTGCACCATTTTATAAGCTGCTCAAAGGCTTAAGCCCGGCATCCGATCGCGCGCTCGATTTAATGGTTGCCGGGCTGTTTCAGATGGCACCCGAGAAGACGGTGAAACTCGCAGCCCTGGTTCGGGAGTTTGAAGTCCAGGTACGCCGTTGCTATTTATTGCAAACCTTTTAGATCAAAAATGTCGAGGCGGCTATTCAGGAGCAGCATCAATTCTCCATTTCCGACGAGGCTTACGAGCGCATAAAGAAGGTGAGTAATATAGTTATCACCCACCTATAATTTAGGTCGCTGCGGAAAAGGAGGCGGCTACGTGTAATCCCGAGTTCCTCCCGCTGTATCCAGCCAAAGAGCAGGTCTTGCAGGCGCTGATGATGGCTCCCGAGGAGCAGAGCCGCCCCGCCCTGATCTCCCTTCTCGCCAAGCGCCTCGCCCATTTCGAAGTCCCCGGCGCTTTGGCGGTAGCCACCGCCATCTCGGAGCGGTGCTCGCTTCGCCTTATGATGGTGGCCTATTGCTACGATAACGTGCTTCAAGACCTTCAGGAGGCGTGCCTTAAGAAGTCGACCTCCTAAAGCTTCCGCCATCCTTGCTTTATATGTGAACTTGCAATAAATTTTATACTTGTTTTTACTTTTTTGTACTCTAAAGTTTACCTTTGAGAGCTTGCAATAATATTAATATCGCTTGGGACCCCAAAGGTTGCTATACTTTACTATAATTACCACTGCTTATCCAGGTGCTGAAGATCAATTTCAACCAAGGTGAAAATAGGCTTGGCAGATATGAAAGTGCTTAGTATATTGCACAAAGTTTGGTTGTAAGCTAGATATCAGTGAAGTAGTTTAAAACTCACTTGGAACCAAGGTACCTTATCCTTAAACCCTTACGTTCTGTATAAAAATGTAGGTTGTGGTTTTAATAAAATGAGATATAAAGGCCATTTCATCACCTCTGATGATGCTCCCCTTTATTTGATACTAGCTCCTAAGATAGCGGGATGAACCATAAAGGTATCCAGCTCAGATCAATCTAGAGTTCTGGTCCAGCCCTCAGCAATACTCTACAGGTGGGATTATTTTATATCTGGGATCCTGGCGAGCACAGTTTAGGTGCATGTTAAACCTTTTAATAGCAGCAGGCATCTATCAGATCCTATTCCTAACCTATGGGACTGGTGTGGCCTATTGAGTAAAGTGATCTTTAGCACACAAAGGTTTGTAATTTTTCTTGAATGCAGATAGATTATAAGTTATCATAAAAAAGCAATGTATCATTGATCTGATTTGGGCTAAAGACGCCCAGAGATAGCATCCCAAGGATGTATGGTGCAACTATCATAGATTAGATGAATACCCATCTTTAGAGATAAAATAGGGTTAATTTATTCTATAGGCATTGTTCCCACCTCAACCGTGTGATGCAAGGCAGGTTGCACCGCCCAACAGTGGTACATGTGGCCAAAATCTGAAGAAATTTGACAAAACATCTAGGCATAACTCTACCCACTGATCCTAAACTTGCATATAAATGAGGATATTGCGGTTCCAATAAAGGGTGATATCCCATTCAGATGATTGATGGAACCCGCTAAGCCTTTTATTCATCACATACTGAGTGACTTATCCTTGTAATTTTATAGCCAAGAAGTAATTTTAGATTTTGGTTTATCTCATGATATGCGTGGTGCTAGTGGAAAGTGGTTTAAGAAAGGCTTTGTTTGAAGCTCACTGATGTAAGTTGTTTGTCTCAGGCTATAAGTGTAGGTGAAAGCATAATTTTGAATGGTGAGCTTAAATTATATGCCTGTACTTTTTCATTTGCAACCTATCTGCATTATAGCTATAAGTGTTGCTACAGATTACTATTCAGAGAGTTAGTACTAGTGGGTAGATTATATCTATGGAAGCTGATTATCTTATACTGATAAAGGTTTCCTTATATATGGTTACAACTGTAATCCTTACAAAACCTAGAGCGAGTATGCTTAGGATATGGGCTGATGTGTAGCACATATGTAGCCCATTAAGATTTTCTGATAGTGACCCATCATCTGAAACTTTATCCTCTTGATTTGGCTGCCAGTCCAATGATAAGGCTCTGAGGCTAGTTCCATCAGCATAATATATCCTGTCAAGATTTTAACCAGATGAATCCTTCCAATGGTATCTGAATTAGGGGTTTCAGTTAGTTGGGCATATTTGCTGGCTAATTGCCTAGTTTGATACTATTTAATGTTATATGTTTAATTGAGTTCAGGTTCAGTTGAAGCTGCATTCACTGTTGAAATGCCACCCAAAGATCGTTGTGGGAGTTTCCAGTGGAAAGCTGATGAATCCATTACAAATTTTCCAAAATGGCTCTGCCATCTAATTTTGGAGTACTGGTGACTCATGCCAAGGATGCTCGAAATCCTATTTATTTAAGAATTTATATACAATTGACCAGCGACTTATGCTGAGGATGGATTGACCTAATTTAATATTTGGTTATCAGATGAGCAGATCTGGAGGGAATCACTATGAAGTATGAATGAATAGTTTATGATCTGATAGAGGTTTGTGATCAATAGGCTGATGGGATTTCTGGCAGTTGATTGGCCAAAGAGTACTTGGGTGCAGTAGCCCTGAAAGCAGTATAAATAGTCATTCATTCCCTCCAAATAAACAT
Organism: Massospora cicadina; assembly: GCA_022478985.1. NCBI lineage: Eukaryota > Fungi > Entomophthoromycota > Entomophthoromycetes > Entomophthorales > Entomophthoraceae > Massospora > Massospora cicadina. Next base: position 18,349 of record JAKSZP010008789.1, read on the forward strand.
CTCTCGTTTGCCCATCTTTCCTGTTTGTTTGAAGTAGCTAAGTGCAACTAGAGTGGGAAAGTTAAGATAGGAGATCCCTGATAGGCGCGGGTGATCACGCCTGGAGTGGCCAGTACTGCCAGCTCCCATGCCTCCTCTCTATGAGGAACCAGCGGGAACCTGGACAGCTGGCTACTAGTGGATGAGCCGCATAGCCACCAACCCTGGCGGGGTGCAGCGCAGGAGGCGCCATAGCTGCACAAGAAGGGGGATAGACTCTCTGGGGCATGCCCAGATGGGTTAGTGAAGGGTTGTGAGGGTGGGGCAGTGCGGAAGTGCCTGAGCCACCCAGGAAGGGGCAGGACTTGCCAGGGCACATGTCAAGGATGCCTGGGGCTAAAGGCAAAGCCATTGGTGGTTAGTTAGTAGGTTGAACGCAGGACTTGTAGGGGTTAGTATGCCAATGAAGGTGAAACAGAAAAGGGCCACTAGTCTTCATACTGGCTGGACTGGTACACTAGTGGTGCCCATGGTTGATTTCGCAACAGTGGTGCTCACTATAGGGGGCTTTGCTAGGGGGCTGCTTGAGTAGTTGGAGGTTTTGGTTATGGAGTGGCAAAAGCCACTGGTTAAGACCAGCGCTCCTTTGTGAGGGCGCTGGGGGATCTTTACCCACTGTTGGGATTTTTGCCTATTTCCAGCCTGCTAGATTACCTGGTATTGGTAGGGGAAAATTCCCTAAGGTGAAGGGAATCAGAAATTGGTTGGCCCAAGTTTCAGAGTAACTATGTTTGGGGGATTTTTGGGATATTCACCTGGTCATATCCATCAGGGATCGATATGGACAAATACTTAAGATCTTTTTGGGTGGAGTTGCTGATGAAATAGGGGCATCTGACAGTGATTAACTATCAGGTGTACTGATTGGGATTGGTCAAATTTCATCACCAACTGATTGGGAATGAATAGTAAGTTGCGAGGCGATTGATGCTGCCTGCAACTAGCAAATTGATCGATTGGTGAATGACCTTCCTTAATTGGTAATAAGTTCCATTACCTAAGCAAGGCACTAGCCAATTATGGTTGGTTCACTTGGATCGAAAGGAAAATGTTAGGGACACATTTTCTGACTCTAACCGTTTGAGGTGTTGAGGATGTCCAATGACTGAATCCTAGCCATGATGGGGGAAGACCATCGCTGCTGAGATGAGGATGGGTGATTCAATAGCTATGGCTGCCATTTCATCAAAGAAGTGTCAACTGATGGTTAGACAGCCGAATTCCCACTATATATATTCCCCAGGTCTTACTATAATAAAGAAAAAAACAGAGTTTAGTGTTTAAAGGATAAAACATTATTTACGTTATCCATTTAGTGTATAGTTAAACTATAAGCTTCTATTGTGTTGTTCTGTCTCAAGGATATTATTGCAGAGGGCAATAATTGGAAGACTCTCAGAGATAAGAGTAAAATCTGAGTGGGAATCTAGAGAAAAAGGAGCCACAATCAGGGATAGCTGCTGACTGTGTGTTGGGATGAAGAGATTGTCACCAGGGTATCTCAGCAAAGATTGGGTGGACAAGAGCATAGGTAACGAATCCCTACAAGTATGATATCACAAGTATTTAATTAGGAATACTGGATGAGCATTGGGCCGAAATCAAATACATACTCAACTACAGATAATAGTCTCCATACTATTTTTGATTAATAATTCATACTATACAATGCAACGTGGTGCACAAGGAAACTGAACCTGTGCAGTAAAAAGGTTACTGGGTTGCTTGCTGATAACAACTACCAGAGTAAATTTTTACAAGTTGGTGCTCACTACAGGGGTAGTTGGGTGAAGAATATATAAGAATGTCATATAAAGAAGAGCTATGCAAACTGTGGACTGAGTTAGCCACTGTAAACCAGAATGCCTTAAACTCAGCAGACCATTGGGAGTTTGCAGCCTTAGAAGAATGAGTCACCAAGGCGGAGGAAGGAATAGAGAATGTAGCAAGCTTTGGGAACGAGTTACTCAGCAAAGTAAACTCGTTGAAGAAGAAAGAAGGGGACCTTATTTGAGAGATCTTATATCTGAAAATGGAGCGAGAAGCAGATCACGTTTATTTAAGAAATTTTGGTGCAGATATCAAAAGATTAATCAAACAAGTGAAGGAACTTAAAGCTCACAGATGCGCTTGTGAGCCCAATATGGCAAGTGATGCTGAAGAACGAAGTCCTCACATGATACTTGGGAAGTCAAATACCCTAAGGAACATGCCACCTGCTTTTGCTGCCATTTTGGAGATGACGCCTGAAGTCACTCCGAAAGTTAGCTAAGTAGCTGAACTAAGAGAATCAGCCAGAAATAACTCAGAGGAATTTAGGGCAACACCGAAATTGCCAACATTCCATCGGGATAACGCCCCAGCATTTTTCTGACTGTTTGACATGACCATGAATGGCATTGGAGATCATCAAAAGGTGTTGATGGTCATGACCTTGCCTAGACACTGACTGTCAAAACTTAGTGTTACCTCACCTTGAGGGAGACAGCTAGTTGTATGCTGAGGCAAAGGCAGCCATCATGAAGGAGTTCAGGAGTTCAACCCGCATGTCAAAATGCAAGCAAGAATTTATGGGAATCCAGTTCCATAAAGATGCGTCTCTTGCTACTTTGCAGATTAGTTTTACCAGGAGTTGCAAATCCTGGCCGGAGCAAAAGTATTGGATGACTTTGATGCTATAATCGCCTTGCAAGTGGCCCTTTGGCCCTATCACAATTTGCATTACATGATGTCTTCTGTGTTCGCGATGGAAATAACTACCTCACAAATGATAGATAACCTGAAGATTTTGGGAGTGAAATTCAATGCCCCAAATAGAAGCTTCAAGTCCAATATGGTACAAAATCCAAATCCCACGAAGGGAAACAAAGGAGCTAAAAAGGCTATCAATTGAACTATGCCAGGAATAAGCCTGAAGAATTCATATGGTTAAACAAGAAGGAAAAGGTCTGATATCAGTGTGGCGGGAAAGGACATTTCGCCATGCACTGTAAAAAGCTGAAGGATCATATTAACATGGTCCAGGCCAAGAAGTCAGCAGCCACCAAGGATTTGGGAAAAGGGCCCACAGCCTAGATGAGGAACAGTATAAAGCTGCGGAGAAACCTGTTTCTCATGACATTATGAATGAAGAAATCAATATCAGCGATCTGTTTGTAGATGATGAGCAGGATCAGCTGCATCAAATGGTCAATATGGACATAATTTCTGTGACCAGGGCTGAGGCAAAGAAAATCAACCACGAGATAATCAAGGAAGTTTCCCGGCCATACGCCTGACAACTGGTGGACAAGATTTGAATCACCAAGAA
>JAKSZP010008790.1:0-21632 GCA_022478985.1 Massospora cicadina
GAAACTGTACAATTCAAGTCTTAAAACAAAGGATTCTATAATAGAGTTACCTGAGGTGGAAGTGCACCAATACCCTAAAAAAGGGACCCAACCTCACATTCATGCAGTTAAGACAATTACTAGGACCTAAACCTCGATGTGAAATTTGCTCTTATTGTGGAAGCTTTGGTCATCAGTAGAATTTCTGTTAGAAGAAAAAAGCTGATGTGGCAGGAAAAGTAGAGTTAGATTAGGTCGCGAGGCCCCCTTTGCTGACATCTCACGCCTCATCCTGAATCTAAAGTTCCTTCAAATTATGAATGTTACGTCCTATCCAAGCTTGATAATAAATGTCCTGGACTCATTAATTTTTAATAAATGACAAAATTTTAACATTCTGTTCTTTACAGACCACTTCCACTAATAAATTTAATACACTTGATCCCCTCTTTGGCACTAAGGTTATTATGTTGAAGTAGTCATCCATAATGTGAAAATTCTGGCCATAGTCAACATTAAATTGCCAGTTAACTCCATTTCCTATTGGTTGATGAAATGATAAAGGACACGCCGGATCAAAACCAAAATTTAGATTATAAGACCATGAGACTTCATTAAAACCTGTCTCTGAGGCCTACTACTCTTTGCCTCTTTGGTTGGATTACTGGATGTGTTGGCCCCAGAGTTTGCGCTAAAGAATTATGGTTATGATAGTCTCATAGGCTCAAATTACATACTAAATTTGGCTCTAAAATCATTTATAAGGACTTATATGTTTCTATCCTAGGATACCGCATTCCCCAGTTTTTTAAAGACGCCTCTAAAGAGAAAGGAAGAAACCTTAGGAGCTGTTTACTGGAACATTCAAACTTCATGTAGCGGCTAGAGTACTTAGTAGGCAGGCCAAAAACCAAAATACCTCCTTCCAGTACTGAGGTTCAATAAGAGATGCCTGTATACTTTAACTGAGATGTTTTACTCCCAATTTCTCAAATACTGGTGAACATGGGGAATTAAAACTATTACACCAGATCACTTGCTGGAAATTTGGAGAGACTTTAATCTATTTCTTTAAGAGCCTCTTATCTTCCCTGTAGTTCTTGATCCTGCTTACTTAGGGCCCTAACTGTTCTGATGGCTAATTTCAAAGATCAATATATATAAATATCCTTAATCCAACCTGCACATATGTTTGGACACTACCCGCTGATCAAGTTAATCTGTTGAGAGTGCGTAAAAATGCTTTATCTAGGGATTGATAAGGACACTACAATTGCTCAAATAAAAGAAAAAATAGGTGACACCCTCACCTTTGAGCAGCAGCCTCAAGTGGATGCTTTGATCAAAGATTACGCTGACATATTAAAAAGTTCAGATGACTTAGTGAAGGTTAAAGGTGTGCAGTATATAGTGCTTATGGGTTAATCCCCTCCAATCTGTGCTTGACCCTACCAGAGATCTAAGGTTAAAGAAGCACAGGGGATAAAGGAGCTGAATCAACTCCTGGACGCTAGATTACTCAAGCCCTCACAAATTCTATGGGCTTCGCCATTGCTGATTATATGAAAGAAGGATGGTAGACAACATGTGGTAATTAATTAACACTGGTTGAATGTCATTACCTTAAATAACAGTTACCCTAACCATGATTTGATGAGTCCCTACAACTTTAAGCTGGTTCACAATCTTCTCTGCAATGAATCTAGCTATTGGATACTGGTGGACCAAGTTTTCACCAGAGATCAATTGAAATGTGCCTTTATAGCAAGTGAGGGGTTATATAAGCCTACCTAAATGCCACAAGGTATTGCAATGCCTCAGCCACTTTCCAAAGGGCAATAGATGACCTGTTAGGGGACTTAAAGATGTCATGTGTGTTATTTACTTAAAAAGTGTGACTATGTTCTCTTAAACTTTTAAAAATACCTCACTCACTTAAAGGAAGTGTTTAAGTGACTCATCTCTGCTTCACTGAAGAAAAAACAAAAATGAATTCATATTTATAAAACTAACATGGCATTGGATTTTGGTGAAAATTATGATAAGCAGGCGCTACAAAGGCTATGAAATTATTAGTTCCATGGCTCTAGCAAAGATAGAAACAAGTGCAAAGATGTTTTTAGTTTTGTTGCTATAATTGATTCCAAACGGAAATTCAGAATCCTGTATAGATAGACCAAAATCAAGCTAAGTGAGACAAAAATAGAGGTCTTTTATTAGTTAAAAATGCCAAATATTCATAGGGGTATATTTAGTAGTTCTTTGTGAATAATGTTCGGGCTGCACCTGAGGTAAGATCTTTTTCTATTAGATGACTGAATTCTCTAATTATTATGGATAAAGTTGTGATGGTCAGATCTGATAAGGTTCTTATTAGATGAGATCAACCTTCTTATGTGATGCTTTACCCCATTGTATATTTTTAGCCTCATCTTTTAGAGGAGGCTGATAAGTCCAAAGTTTTGATCACTTGTCTATCCAAGAATTGGATATCTCCGACGGGGATTTTAAAATCACATTAGACTGAGATACCAAATCTTGATCTTGAGTAATTTTAGTCATCGCAGTTGAATCAACAACAATGCCCCCCTCAAGATCTGCCTAGGGGCCACATACTTATAAAGAAATTTACTATGAACTCTATTGATAATAGTACCAGTATCAATAGTTGCAATGGAGTATTCAATACCCCGACAATAAATAATACAGTAAGTACCAGCCCATAGGTGTCAAGTTTGTGAGTCCTTCCTACTGATCTATGATGATAGAAGAGTACAATATCCCTGACTTGATATTCAGGTAACTTAGGTTACTAGCGTTGGTTCTAGTTCCCTCTTTTAAGGTGGTAGCATCAAGGAAACTTGAAGATAAAGCTTGTACTCAGATGATTTCATCAGCTATTCTCCTCATAGCTAAATCAGTGGTTTTTGGGGTAGCCTCATCAAGTATAGGGTGTATACTTAAGGGTAGAATAAGATCCTGACCATAAAGTGCCTTAAAAGGAGACATACTAATTATATGATGATAGCTAACCCTATAGGCTAACATCACACTAGGTAAATAGAGATTCCATCTACTAGGATCGTTGGAGACCATCTTTCAAAGAATGGCTACAAGGGTACCATTTGCTTGTTTGACTTCACCATTAGTAGAAGGATTTTAGGGGGATGTAAATGATTGGTAGGTACCCATTAATTTAGTAAGCTCGAATACCACTTGAGAAATGAAGTTGGTCCCATTATCTGATAACAGAACATTTGGGCTACCATGCCTGGTGAAAACTTGCTTAGAAAAGGAAGGATGCAGTAGCCTTAGCGGTGAACGTGGAAACTGAGATAGCTTCAATCCATTTGGTAAAATGGTCAATAGCTTATATTATATCAATGTCCATAAGTGGCAGAGGGAGAGGGCCCACCACATCAATACTCATAGTAGAAAAAGGTTCCGAAGGTCCCACAATTTTGTGTTGGTACATCAGATTTCCACCACGTTGTTGTTGGCAAGTGAGACAAGTCTCCAACACATCATGTACAGATTCCAGAATGTTATCCCAGTAACAATGATTTTTCAACCACTGTAAGGTTTTAGAAACAGCTCCATGCCCTACAGTTTAAAGAGCCTCCATAATAGTATCAGTCCTAGAAGAGGGCCAAATAAAAGGCAACCATTCAGATCCTAACTTTTTGTATAAGAATCCTTCTTTAACCTGAGTATCCTTGGTTAAGGATTGTAGCTTTGCTATAACATCCTTAGATTCACGATACCAGAGCTCAGGTCTACCAATCAGGTCATAGATGCGATCCTCCTCAGCAGAGAATAACGTTAATATAGGCAATCAAGAAAGCCCATCTGCGTTTTGGTGTATAGCTCCAGTGCAATGTTGGATTGTAAAGTCATAATTCTGGAGCTTTAACGCTCATCTAGCTAAGCGCCCATCAGGATCCTCCATTTGTTGCATCCACTTCAAGGAAGCGTGATCTGTGACAATAGTGTAAGGTTTGCCATAGAGGTAAGGGCGAAAATGCTTGATGGCGGATAAGATTGTGAGGCATCCTCTCTCAGTAATGATTTAATTGCATTCTGCCTTAGAAAGGGTTTTACTATAGTATGCAAAGGGGTGATCAAACAGTTTGTATCATGTTGAGCCTGAATGGCTTCAATAGCAATATCACTGGCATAGGTAAATAAAATAAAAGGATTGTAAAAATCAAGATTGGCTAAAATTGGAGCACTAACTAAGGCTTGGCGCAAAAGATCAAAAGCTTGATGCTGCGATTCTTACCATATAAAGACTTCCTTGTACAATAAATAAAATAAAGGCTCCACAATCTCAGAAAAATGGGGGATTAACTGTCAGTAATAACCAACCATCCCTAAAATACTTGGATATTGCGCAAGCTTTTTAGGAACAGGCATGTCCAAAATAGCTTGCATCTTATTAGATAAGGGTAAAACCCATTTCAATTAACTGTATGACCTAAGTTTTCCATATCAGTTTTTAAAAAAAGCACACTTGGGTGATTTTGGATTAAGCAAAGCGCAACGCATCTTACCAAATACTTCCTTTAAATGAGCTAGATGCTCGTTAAAAGTGCGAGAGAACACAGTACCATTGTCTAAGTATACCAAAACACAAGAAAGTTTCAAATCCCCAAACAAGCCATCCATGGCTCGTTGAAAAGTAGCAGGGGCATTACAAAGCCCCTGCAGCATATGAGTGGGATCAAATAACCCCTCGCTAGAGATTAAGTCACATTACATCGATGAATCCCCCCCTTGGGTTGGGACCATCTAGTACTAAAAAAAAGAGATTAAGTCACATTTTTGATGGTCTTCCGGAGCCAGATCAATTTTCTAATAACCAATTGTAAGGTCCATAGCTGAGAAGAATTGAGACCCAAACAATAGTCTCAATGAGATATCAATGCAAGGTAGAGGATAAGAATACTTTCAGTTAACAGCATTGAGCCAACGATAGTTCATAACCACTCTATGACCCCCATCCTTTTTCCAGATGAGTAGTAGAGGAGAAGCACATGGACTCTTAGAAGGCATTAGCAGCCCCACATCAAGGAGTTGTTTCAATTCCACTGAGGCCAGAGCCTCCTCAACTTTAGATTTGCATAGGGTCAAGCTCAAATAGGGGGAGTATCCCCAGTAATCATCTGATGCTTTACCTCTTTCGTTAACCCAAAATCTCCAGGACCTTTGGCAAATATATCCACATACTCTTCAATCAGAGCTCCAGCTTCATGCTGTTGTTCTGGAGTGAGTGAATCCCCAATTACGATGTCAACTCTAGCAATGATAGGGGGATCTTTTAGCCCAAATTACGTAAATATCCACATTTTAAGACGGATAAAATTTCACTCACAGGAGTAGGCCGCACATAGGCGATGGGGATATTTTGATTCAATTGCATAGGTCAAGAAGTGAGATTAGCTAGTAAGACTAAAACAGTTCCATCATAAACAGTATCAAGGATACCAGGGCAAGTTAAAGCCTCCAAATGAGAGGGATTTTTGTTACTGCAGATCTCTGATACATGATCAGTGGGTACAAATACTTGTACTCCAGTATCGATTATGACCTGAGCTTTTGGAGGAATATTATTTTGATTGTTAGATTATAAAGGCATACCATCAGAGGCACAAGCTAATGGAGGTGGAAGTATAGTCCTTGGTCCCAAAAACAGTACTTAAGACGAGAGATAGAAGTGGGGTATTCCAATAAGTAAACGCGTCGTTTGAGTTTGCCTTTTCCATTGGGAACATCTTGTAAAATTAAAGGTACTCAATACCCAATTAAAGAAGAAAATTTTCTTAAGACTGATTATCGCATCAAAATCAATGAGAAATTTGGTTCCCAAGAGTAATTCATAGCAGTTGTTGTCTAATACTACTGCAGGTGCCAAAACAACTCACTTTCCAAAGTGCATTGGAAGAGAAGAATAAGCTTCTATAGATTTGGTGTATGAAGGATCAGCAGTTCCGTAGTCTTGAGAATGGTTTAAGTCCGGTGCCACTTTAATTTTCTCATAAGTCTGGATGAGATCACATTGATGGGTGATCCCATATTGATGATAGCCAAAACTTTCACCTTATGCACAATGACTTCCACGTGGGTCACATCAGTACCAAAGTTTGGGATTGAAAATACCAAGGGATTAAACGGTTGAATTAAATTAGAAGAATAAACAGAAGCATATGAAGAAATAATATCTTTGTTGGCTAATTCATCAGAGATGTCAAGTTCACCAGGAGTGGATATCACGTACCAGTCTTTAGATGTGTTAAAAGATTTCAATTGAGGCACAGGAGGTAGGTCAGCACAGGGAGCCTCATAACTATGCTGACTAATCTTTTTTTTGACTCTTCCACTTGTTTTTTCAATATTGAGATTCCACATGACCCACGAGACCACAATAAGTTCATGGCTCTTTAATCAGTTTAGGTTTGGGTCTAGGCAGCATTGCATGGATACAAGAATGAGGGTTATTAGCAAAGGTTTGGTATACCACACCATTAGGAATCTCCATGAGTGCTTCTTTGATGTCGAGAATAGATCTGAAATTTCTTTTAAGTGATTTTAAATGTATTAGCAACTGAGTGCAAGTAGTAAACGCACTCATTACAGCCAATATGGCATCATCTACAGTAATCTGATTGCAAGTAGCAAGAGTCTGGCCTCATGTATAATCTCTTAAAGAAATCTTGTATTGATTCTCCTCGCTTGATTTGGATACTCAAAAGGCTTGCTTCTGATTAGAAAGGATTTCATCACTCCAGAATTCCTTAATATGGTCAGTCTTCACTTGAGCCCACATATTGCAAACCTTAAGGTATGGAACCATGATTTCGTGAGTGAACTGGCTTAGGTAAGAGGTAATTTGCTGTACTTTCTGTTGATCCATTTCCCCATCCATTGCACGCTCTTAGACAAAGAGGAATTAATGGATGTTACCTTCACCTGGCTCAAACTTATCCTTAAAGGTAGGTTTAACGTAGTGGGTTCAATTCTCAAAACATTTACACCTGATACCATGACCGGGTCAGCTTCAGAGGGTTCAGATTCTGGGATATGAGATTGAGTGGGAATTCAGGCATCTTGTTGCCTTAAATGATTGAGGTCCTCCTGTAGATTGTGAACCCATTGAGTAAGATGATCATTTCAGGAGGTTGATTTAAGTTAGAAATCGCAGTGATCATCTCTTCCTGCTTGTTCTCAAGTACTCCACATTTAGCAGTTAACCGTTCAATGGAAGCGTCAAACATTGCAAACTGGGTTTCTTGCGTAGTTTGGTTAGCATCACATAGATGATGAGCATTATCCACGCCATCTAATGAGTTAGTTAAAGAGTAATCTGGGTCAGTTGGAAAGCCTTCTAAGGATAAAAAACCCTTGAGCTATGGCTCAGATTTTGGTTTCTAACGCCTGTACCCTTAATACTAGTAGACTTGAAGATTCTGAATCGTGCATTGGAAGCGAGGAGCATGGGGGACCAGGAGGTCCAGGGGTCCTTGCGACCCATCCCAACCTGCAGGCCCTGGTGGGCCTTGTTGACCTTCAGGACCTTGAGGACCTCGTTTATCAGGAGGTCCCAGGGTTTTTAAAGGAGAACTAGGTGGTCCAGGAGGACCAGGAGGACCAACAGAGCCCAGGTCCACCTTTTATAATAGTATCCACCATTTGGACAAGTTGTTGAATTAGCCCGTCTAGCTCAACAAAGCGCTCCTCATGTTGGGCCCAAAATTTACCAGTTGTCTTAAAATCCTCATCCTCAAGGGTATTGATTTGGTGGTGAATAGGGTTAGTGACATCACTAACCTATTGAGATACTTCTTAGCTGATGTACCCCACAACTCCATTATAAATACTCACCAATCGGTTATGTAGATCGTTGATTTCCCTTCTATTATTGAGTATGGCTTCCCAATTATCCTGACCAAAATTAGAAGCCATCTAATAGAAAGAGGATAACTGAGAATGAAATTGTTGTGCCAGTGTCAACTGTCGTTGGATCTCTAGATGATGCAGCCCTAAAGTCTGGAGTACATGATGAATAGCGAGATGTACGTAATGCCAGAGGTACTGCTCAGTTTTACCCAAACCAACTTTAGTATGTTGTAAAACCGCTCTGTTGTATAAGATCATATTATCAGCAACTTTAGATGCTCAGTCTCAATTAGAACGGGCACCAGGCTGGATAGCCCCCCTTATCAAGCCTTTGACTGTTTCTTACATATCTGCAGCTTGAATTTGATAGTTATTTTGGTCAGGGCTTTCAATGGCTAAGTCCATAGAAGCTCGAAATTGCAGATTATAAATATTAGCAGAAGGCATATATTGCCTGTTGGAGTGTACCCATTGGGTAATACTCATTGATCACTTGGAAGAGGGGCTTTCTTCTCTAGACATATTCATCATCATGAAAGTATGTCTTCACCAGGTAGCCTCAGAAGCAGACCTAGCAGGGAGCACCAGTACTGGAATTTTGGTAGAAATTATGTTAAGCAGGCGCTATGAAGGCTATGAAATTATTAGTTCCATGGCTCTAGCAAAGATAGAAACAAGTGCAAAGATGTTTTTAGTTTTGTTGCTATAATTGATTCCAAACGGAAATTCAGAATCCTGTATGAATAGACCAAAATTAAGCTACGTGAGACAAAATAGAGGTCCTTTATTAGTTAGAAATGTCGGATATTTATAGTGGTAGATTTAGTAGTCCTTCATGATGATGTATGGGCTGCACATGAGGTAAGATCTTTTTCTATTAGATGACTGAATTCTCTAATTACTATGGATATAGTTGTGATGGTCAGATCTGGTAAGGTTTTTATTAGATGAGATCGACCTTCTTATGTGATGTAATACCCATAAGATATTTTAGCCTAATTTTTTAGAGGAGGCTGATAAGTCCAAAGGTTTGATCATTTGTCTATCTAAGAATTAGATATCTCCAACGGGGATTTTACAATCTCATTAGACCAAGATACCAAATCTCAATTTTGAGTAATTTTGGTCATCACAGTTGAATCCCCAACACATGGAATTTCTTGGGCATAAAGTTACCAGTGAGGGGATCTCACCATATCTAACAAATTGATTGCAATCAAGAAACTGACTTGGCCTCCAGCTTACGCAATAAACAATTTTTTCTTATAATGGTCATATATTTTTTACAAATTTTTTCCACTTTTCCAAGCTTACAAAACCGTTAATGTATCTGATTCATAAGAATTTTTGTTCCAATGAGAAAAGATAACAAGACTTTGACTTCCAAAGAAAAGCTCTCATAACTGCTCGTGGATTGGTACATTATGAATTTGATAAACAGTTTATCCTCTATACTGATGCTAGCGACGTTGTTTGTGATCATTCTGCCTAATTTGATGTAAATCAAGTTAACATCCTATAGTATACTTCAGCAAGACATTGACTCAGGCGGAGAGGAATTACAGCATTACCAAGCGCAAATACCAATAGAAGTCTTGCTTGCTAACGAGCACCTTCGCCCTTTCTTGTACAAGAACCATTCAAAAGTGACTGCAGATCATGCCTCCATATGGTGTGGCTACAACAGAAAAAGGATCCATATAGATGGATAACTTTGCCGGTCACTTAAACTTCAAAAAAATAACTCTTCAATTGTTCATCAACCAGAATGATACATCAAAGCGCTGGCGGATTGTCATGATTACCTATATCGACTCTTTATACCTTCAAAGAATACCAAATTTTCAAACATTATTGGGAAACCGGAGTAATGGAGCTTAGAGTCAACTGAATTTAGCAATGATTTAAGAAGATGACTGAGTGGACTCAGATTAAAGATGGACATTGTATAAACAGGTTGTAACTTTATGTATGCCTAATGTCCAACTGTCAGCAAGAGCCAAAACTGTCCAGGTGCCCATTCTACTGTAGGCCAAGGTGCTGTAAGGAAACCTATCAGTGGCTGTTAGAGCGATGTTGCTGGGAAGGGATGATTAAGTTGATCCAAAATTTCATCTATCCTTGTCTTATTTGTGCTAGCCAGAAACCTCCCATTTGACTTATTAACACCAGATTGTGGGTCCTACTGCCCCATTTTCTACCGTCAGCAAATACATTATTGGTATATCCTACAGCAATGTACGGCCATTTGTACATCATACTATAAGACAATTACATCACAAAATAAGTCAAGGTCATCTAAGTTGACTCGTCCACTTCCAAAGTGATTACTTCTTTTTTAAATAAAGAGGACTTCACCTACCACATTAGCCCAAAGGTCTTTCATCCAACAATGTCACCAATTTCATATTCCAAGCAATTGCTGACCTTATGTTAAAATCTGGGTCTATTGGCCTCAAATGTTAAAGATTGGCTCTACTGATAGTTCCCAGAAGTTAACTGAAGAGGTTTGGTATGTGTACAATTCGCGTTGCTTGATAGTAATTGATATGTGAGTGATAGTATGACGATTATTAACCATAGTTGAATAGATAAACCCAATATGGTCCAACGCTATACCTGTAAAAATCCAGGAAGTATTTTATTATGTTAACTATTGGGACTACTTCTCTGTTCCGGCTGAACTTAACTTCACTCTCAGATTCAGAGGTTTATGGCCTCTCTTCTTGGCACGCTGAGTCTGAGGAATTCTTAGCAAAGGTCGTCTTCTTTATTAAGTATATACAATTTTTACTCTATATACACAAAAGAGCCACAGTTATTGTACTACAACAAAAATAGCTGAAGATGAATAGAACTTATTCCTCAATATGAAGAATCTTTAGTACTTTTGTAAAACGCTATGGAATTTATAGAGGAAATTTGATGCTAAACTCCTTGGTTGATGCCGCAGCCATGGAACAGCATCTATTGCCGTTGAAATTCCCTATGATGTCTCTTCCAGCTATGGTCTTCTCCAATGGATTAGTATTCCTATGTCGGACATTCTTGAGACCTGAAATGGAAAGATTCAGAAAATGTGTCCCTAACGTTTCCCACTCAATCACAGCAAACCAATATTCTTTGTCTATTGACCTGCTTAGATAATGGGACTATTTACCCATTATGGTAAATTGCAAGCCAACTGATTGATTTGCAAGTTGCAGGCGTGATCACTTTCGTCAAAACTGCTAAAAAATTTCCAATTGGTCAGTGATGAAACCTGACTGATACCAATTGGTACACCTGATAGTTAATCAAAGATCAACTATTAGATGCCACATTTTGTCAGCAACTATGCCCAACGAGATATTAAGCATTCACCTGGATTGATCTCTGGAAGATCCAAGTATGGTGAATTACACAAGAAATCCCTGGACATTATCAACCCAAAATCGAGGTAAACCAATATACAATTGATTCTTTAGTGGAACTGCACCCCTAATGAGCCAGCAGATGATATAGGAAGCTGGAAAGGTGGTCAAAAATCCTAACTCAATATTTCATTGATTGGCACTTATCACTCCTTCACTACCCCATATTATCCCGCTACCAATGGAACAGTGGAACTGGAAAATGGGACTTTAATCTCCATCCTATGTAAGATGGCTCAATATGACCCATTTAGGTAGAACAAATACTTTCTGAGGGCTCTATTGGTATAATGCATATGCCACCAAGTTATCTAGATGTCTCCTTTTCAAGATCTTTATGGACGAGAGACAATCTTATCCTTGAAAGTTCAATCCATAATAAAAACCTCCACGCATGAAACCGCTGGACTAGTTACAAAAAGGCTGGTGGATGAGTTATTTTGACTACAAGCTTTAGCCGCCAAGTCTAAGGGAAGTATAAAGAAAATAAGAAGCATACTAAAAAAACGCCCAAAAACTGTTATCCTGAGTACCAGTTAGGGGATCTGGTCCTGTTTTACCATCACTAACTAGGGTCCAGATTCATAAACTTGATATGCTATGGTCAAGACCTTATTGAGTGATTTATCTTTGTTGACCAGAGTACTCAAATGCCTACATTAAATTGGATTCTGATGTGAATATAGTCCATGTTTGATTACTTCAAAGTTATGTTCCTCCACAGCAAGATCTTAGGGGCCATAGTAAGGAATGGTGGGATTCGCTGTAGTTCATAAGAAAATCAGATGTGAGATAATTCAGAAATCGATCAATGGGGTTCCACCACCGTAGAAGCTAACTAAACCACTATGAACAATTATTGACTATATGAGCAAATAAAATCCTAAATTTCTCCTGAATCAACCGGATTATCTGGGAAAGACCCTGCATTCAGAGATCTCCTGATTCCAATGCATCAATCAGGAAAAATCATGTCTATCAGAAACCTTATATTCTCCACATTGTACAAGAAAGATCGTGTCATTCTGAAAATTGCCATCCCCTACACAATCCCAAACTTCTACCAAAGTATACCCTGCATAAATCTAAACTTCTACAAATGTTATAAATATCCACATTTATAAACAATAAAGAAATACTTGTTCATAACCTCAAATTTTGCTAGATTTCACTTGAGATTTACTAGCTTTGGCTAGAAATATTGCCTGCATTCTAGCAGAGATTTGCTTAGACAAAAACATCTATTCTGATAAGAGATTGCTCTAGAGACCTTGATTTTACTAGGATATTCCGTTGAAGATATAATGACTACTAATCATGTAGCCCTCAAATGACCTAGACTTTGTATTATAATATAAAGCTCAATACCTTGCAACTTGAAATCTTTGTGACCTTACTTGTCTTGCGCATATGTCACCAAGGTGTGGCACTATCTATAGTATCTTATTATTTGCTGTTAGAACATTCCATGGTGATCTGTGTTTGGATCCCACACATCTCTCTGGGAATAGGGGAGCTACAGACAATCTCCTTACATTAGTCAACCAGTTTTTTAATATGATTACTTGAATTTTTGTGTAAGACTCTCCTTGAGTAAGAACTAGGTACATGGAGATGTATTATAGTCACTATCACCTCACAACTCTCTTTTCCTTCGTTTTACTTGTCTTACATTTTGGCAAGTTTCTTATTTTAGCCAACTGGAGAGACCCTATACTTCCTGAACATGCTTGGTTGATTCAGTCCCTTTGCAACCCTTCTCTAATGATTCCAAAACTAACCCCACGAACTTTTCTAAAATCAAGCAGGCTTTATCTTTCAATTTTTCTAAAGCTTATATTGGCGCTTTTATTATAGTTCTCATCCACATCCTTGTGGCACTACTTATTGTGGTAACATCCACTTAATGCAACTGACTGGGTTTTTAGCCTTCAGATCCTATATGAATTTAGGGAAGCTGAGAAAAAGGTTTGAAACGCCTTCTGGAAGAATCTCAACCAGACCTGATTCACTTACAAGAATTCCATAAGTTCTTTTCCCTCTATCAGGTGGGCTTCCCATTGGTGGAATTTGATATGAATTCTGTGGTCAGCACAGGCTTTATCTTTGTCTTAAGATGTTAAATTTTTTTTGTTTGACACTTAATAAAAAGAAAAAAACGCTTAGGTATGGCTCGCTACACCTGCTAACCCTGTTCAAGTAATCTTTGCCCTCCATGGTGAATTTCCCACCCCAACTGACGTAAACCATTATTTTAGACACAAATATTTCACCCTCAGGGCCCATTATAAACAGAAACTGCAAAATCAGTCTTTGCCTTTGAAAGTGGGTGAGGTTTTGGGTTATACTTCTTTTATCTTAGTTGAATAGGATGGCAAAAATTGTCTATCCCTGTGGCCCCCTAAATGTAAAATTTTACAGAAATTCTAATCAGGAGTTACTTACTTTGTAACAAAACAAACCTCATCGTAAGAGGGTCTTTTTGTGTTAGATAAGTCAAACGCTGTTCATCCTGCAATCTAATTGGGTATTATACATTTGAACTTAATAGAGAAGCCTTGAATGTATATATAAATGCTAACAATTTGTTCCTCAATTTCATGGTCTAGCCCAAACAAATTTTAATAAATCAGATTATTCCTAAAAACCCTCTTCTTTCAATACCATGACTTGTCACAGCCATGTGGCTGAAAAGTGCATACTGTGATGAAGTAGTTTGCATATGCAATTACTTAGAAAAAATATGGGTATAAGTTTTCTGTGATAAGAGTGGATACTTTACTAATTTTTTCTATGATTCAACCAGAATCTTTGTAGTATTATAATGCCTGCGTGAACCTTCTAAGTATGGTCTTTGCATTTTCTTCTTTTAATAAATTTTTGGTTACTCTTCACTTTCTTCTACTCACCATTCCCCTCATGAAAAGTTCAAAGTTTCATTTCTTGTAGACACAGGTGCCTCCAATAATTTCATTGATCAGGACCTAGTTAGCCTTTAGTTACACTATCTACTTTGTGGTATGGTTAGAGAAAATGCCACATAGGATATATTAACATTGAAATTAGGTCCTTGTTGAGTTTTAAGTTGATACATATAAACTTGCTGACTAATTCTTGCAGTATAAAACTGTTACCTATTATCCTTTGTGTTGAGTAGTAGCTTAAATTTAGTAAAAACCCTATTTAATTGCCAATACTCTGACCCTCTCTTTAAAAAGTGGTGGAGATAGTGATATACATACACATTGAAGACTTTAAAAAATTTCCTTGTTTGGCTAAATGTGCAGATCTCATCCTCACGCTTCTGCTATAGCTCACCTTAAATATATTTTTCCTCCTGTTTGAAGGGGCATAATCAATTGTTGCTGCTACTAAAAGTTCTTTACCTTAAAATAAGAGTTTTTTAAATTGAATCTAACTGTAGACCTGGTTTATATTTTATTCAAATTTTGCAATCTGTACATTTGGCACTCTGCTAGTGTGCCAGGCCAACAGTACGAAGACTTCTGACCCTTTGCTCTTATTCCCTCACCAGATAACTTCACTAAAAGTTTTCACACCATCTTTTCCACCACAGCATAACCAGCAAATTCACCCTTGGTCAAACAACCACCTTGTGAGGCATCAGAGCCTTACACCCACCTTGTTGTCCCATATCTGCCCTGTCATCACCCTTGGGTTATTCTCCCTTAGGATCTCACTGAAGCTAAAAAGTCTGGTGTTAGAAATTTGGCTGACCACATTATCCATCTTGCTTGCTGATTAAATTTCAAATAGTGTTAAAAGCAATCTATTGTTCAGCGATGAATGCCAACTAAATTGTTAGTCAAAATTAACTAAAGGATATAATCCAATGATTAGTTTGATTGTCATTTTGTCAGGGATATCCCTGACTAAATTATTAGTTGTAATTAACCAAAGAATATAATCCCATGATTGTTTTTGATTAATGTTTTGTCAGGGATCATCCCTGGCAATGTTAATTAGGAAATTTGATGAGGGCTTAGATTGCCAATTGTTGGATTACCATAGTGAATTGTTCAAACAGTGGATCTGAACAATTTAGGGTCGTTTTTGCAAAGTTACTGAAGCGTTTCACGCTTGTTTTGGCAGTAGCTAGTAGTCAACGTTAACAATTGCAAGTCTGATATTGTGAGAAGAGCGTTTTGGATTAAGTTTATTGTAAAATCTGCCAAAAGACCCTGGCCAATTCATAGTGGAATCCTTCAAATTATGCAATAATTCCATAAATATTACTAAAACTCGTCCAAATGGTTTGAGTTTAGGTAGTCAGAATATTCTGAGTTATTGGCATAATCAAGGGAGCTCTTCTAAGGCCCCTCCCCGCCTTACCACTAATCTCAAATAAGCCACACCACAGAGACTAGGACTTTTATAGGGTTGAAAAGGGTCCCAAAAGATGCAGCTATTTTTTGCATGGTGTTTGACTCAAATTATTAAAAAATTACCTCACGGGCTTGTCTTACCCACTCTCAACCCTCCAATAGCCTTTCCAATAAAGTGAGGCGAGATTTGAGAGCTTCAATAGGTCAAATGACCATATTTCCTTATTTGGCTCAAATCTAATAATGATTTGATGCATACGCCCTTCAATCCCAAAGTGAGTTAAATTACTAAGACGTGACTATGTATGAGAGTTCGTTTTTTTCATACAGCACTAAATAAACTATAAAATCTTACAACTTTTTAGCTTTTAGTGTATATTTATTTTTAGTATATTAAGTGGTTTTAGTCCCCTGTTTGTTGGATTTTAGGCTTTAACGCACTAGTAAGCCTATACTACCTAAAATTTAACAATTTAATCAGGTAACACAGCCCCCAGCCCATCTGTGTACGGTTCCTAACACAAGGGGATGATTGCCAATATTAGAAGATTACATTGCTGAGGATTAACTAAAATGAAGGCATTTGACATCACTGGAAGTTAATTCTAAGAGTTAGAAATTTCAGAAGACCAATCAGTTGATTACCAGAGAATTATCTGAAAAGTTGTCCGCCTTCTGCCTATAAGAACCCCTAGAATTCTCTAATAAAAAGAATTAACTGCAATATAGTTTTGTATTTCTTCTAAATTGAGCATTAAAGGGGAAATAAGTCCCTAGTTGTTTTTATCAAGTTACAGCTACAAGAGTGATTAGTTGCTACCTATTTTAAAGACTCAACCTACTAGTTGTCATCATACAACTAGTATTTTTTAATAATTTTACAACCGACCTGTTCAGTAATCTACCCAAAAGTTTACAATTGGTGCTCACTACAGAGGCTTAGTTGAGTCTTGTTAAATAAAACCACCATGTCCTCTGTTCAGGGTGAGATTCAGCGGCTATGGAAGGAGCTAGAGAGTGTGAATCAGACCACTCTAATGTCAGCAGTCAGGCTAATTTACCCAGAACAAAGAATCACATTACCAAGGTGGAAGATAACGTCAACCTTATCGCTGAAGTTAATAATGAGTTATTTGGGAAAATATCTGAGTTATAGCAAAAATATTCCAAGTGAAGAAGGATCTTCTCCTGTTCAAAGTAGCATCTTAAGCTGAGGCTGGGAAAATCAGCTATTATTTGAGAAATTATGGTCAGCTTTTAAACAAGTATAAGAATTGGAAAAACAATAATGTACTTGTATTCATGTAAAAACTGAGATTGGGGAACAGGACCTTTATGAAGATAAATGAAATATAGGGAACATACAGCCAACTCATAATATGCCAAGTGCCTAAGCTGTCATTTTAGCAATGATCCTCAACAGCACACCAACTGGTACTAGAATGGCTAGCCATGATACCTGTCCTGAAAACGAGCCTGTGGAAACTGAAGAATTTTAGCACACCCCAAAATTACCACGCTTTCATCATTATTATTCCCAGCTTTCTTCAAATTGTTTATAATGACCATGTTTGAGTTTATTGATTGCCAAAAAGCCATTAATGTTATCAACTGTTTAAATACCACTTGTCTAAATTTGGTATCACCCCATTTGTGAGGGGAAAATTGGTCATTTAATGAGGCAAAAAATGCGATTATGAAGGAATTTGGCTGCTTTGAATGAATGGCTAACCAAAAGCAGGCGTTCATGGGAATACAGTTCCAAAATGATAAAATCTTAGGAGAATTTGCTGACCATTTCATGAAGAAGTGCAAATCCTGATGGAAGTAACAACATGAGCGATTTTGGTGCTTACATTGCCATGAAGGCAGCACTCTGACCTTATTGGGACTTACACAATCCATGGTGCAATATTAACTAATAATACTACTACTTCTCAGATGTTGAACCATTTAAAGATATAGAAAGTAACTTTTGATGCACCCAATCAATTTATGAGGAAATTATAGCCAAGGATGGTCAAATTAAAGTGAAAATTTGAAGATGATGTTCCAAAGAGCACTGAAAAGTCATTGATCAACATAATCAAGTTATAACAGGGGAAAAATTCAAATGGATCTAATTGGAAGGATAAAGAAACAGCCACTATCAGAAAAGTGAAGCAACAGGACAATTTGCCATCCAAAATTGAAAGAAATTACAACGATTTGTGGATATTTTGATTCCTAAGAAGGAAGAAGAAACTGCCCAAAATTTGGGGAAAGGCCTTGCAGTCTAAATGCGGAATTATCTAGCATTGCAAGAGAATATGCTCCGCCAGACATCTACTTGAAATAAAGAGGGTGGAAGGACCATCTTGATTTGCAACTGGGTCCGCCATTAGAAGTCCTGGGGCATTAGATG
Source organism: Massospora cicadina (assembly GCA_022478985.1). Classification (NCBI taxonomy): domain Eukaryota; kingdom Fungi; phylum Entomophthoromycota; class Entomophthoromycetes; order Entomophthorales; family Entomophthoraceae; genus Massospora; species Massospora cicadina. The sequence goes on from JAKSZP010008790.1 coordinate 18,039, forward strand.
AAATTTAAAACAAAAGGCGATCAATCCAGAGAGCTGTGGATGAAGTTGATTGATCTTAAATCAGTCAACTAATGAGATAGACAAGGATGCTGAGAAAATAGGATCAGATTCAGACAAATTTGGATAGAGAAAAACGTTACCAAATTAATATGTACAAGTAGTGGATTGTTTATAGATCAATCAGAAGAATTACTCTGAATGTTTGAGGTGTCAAACAATGCTGAAGAGAAATTATAAAAGCATAAAATATAGTATAAGAAAAAAGTAAAAAAAGAAAAAGAGGATAAAAGATAAAATCTACAAAAAGAAAAACATATAAAAAGAAAAAACATCAGTAAAAAACATAAAAAATGAATAATAAAAAACTATATTGAAAACCAATTTTTAAAATTGTCAAACTCAAAATTGTCAGGCATTGTTCTCTACTATTGTCAGTAGATCCAGCTTTGGTTGCAACTATGTTCACTAGAATTAATCTTGAGGCGCTAAATCCCTAGGAATGAAGGAAATCCGCTCTGATCACAAAATGGAGAGCCCAACCTGGGGGAGTACAGGTTTTCCAGGTTATGACCAACAATGATGCAAAGTAGTCCTGTTATGGCATGAGGCTATAGGAACACGCTCAACATAGGTGGCAGCAAGAAGGGGACCACTGGAATAATGTGTTAGTTAATTCCAGAAGATGGACCTCTGAACTAGGCTTGTTAATTAAGCTTTGAGAAGCAATTGCTTCTGAAAAACTATCTCGCTGGGTAATCTGGTCAAGTGGGGAGATGTGTTGGAAATTTTAACCACATTATACATTACACTTGCTGATTAGAATTTTGAGGATTGCTAAAAGCAACATTTTGTTCAGCAATGGTTGCCAACTAAATTGTTAGTCAAAACCAACTAAAGGATATAATATAATGATTTTTTTAATTAATAATTTGTTGAGGATCATCCCCAACAAAATTGATAGTTGTATTTAACCAAAGGATATAATCTGATAATTAGATTTTGTTTAATGTTTCATTGGGCATCATCCCTGGAAATTTTAATTGTGTAATTTGATGAGGGTTTTATTGCCAATAGTTGGATTGCCATAGTGAATTGTTCAAACAGTGGATCTGAACAATTATGGTCGTTTTTATGAATTTACTGAAGCGTTTTAATGCTTGTTTTGGCAGTAGCTAGTAGTTGCTATCAGGTAACACAGACCTCAGCCCATATGTGTACAGTTTATAACACAGTGGATGGTTGCCAATCTGTGAAAGGCTACACTGATGAGTATTAACTAAAATTAAGGCATTCACCATCATTGGAAGTTAATCCTAAGGGTTAGAAGTATCAGGAGACCAATCAGTTGATTTTCAGAGAATTATCTGAAATGTTGTCCGCTTTCTGCCTATAAAAACCCTTGGCATTTCATAATAAAAAACATAATTCAACTGCAATCTAGTTTTGTACTTACTTCTAAATTGAAGATTGGAGGGTAAATAAGTCACTAGTTCTTTTTCTCAAGTTACAGTTGCCAGATTTTAGATTCGTTGCCACCTATTTTGAAGACTTAAACTACTAGTTGTCATCATAAAACTAGTGTTAAATAGTAGGTGTCAGGAAAACAACATGTTAGTTCTAGACTGGCCTGCCAGTTTAAGTGCTGAAGCACCCAAACACCAAGCCTGAATGCCATAGCACTGCTGCTGGTATGACAGTCATGGAACCAAGAAAGAATTTCGCTAATAAGCGCCCATGAGTTATTATCATGTATAAGAACCTAGTAATGAACCAGGTAAACATGGTCATGGGTCCCGTGGGTTGTAGAAATATATTTGGGAGGGATGGTTTATATTTACACATAATATAAACTGGTACCGTATATTGAGATTTTTATTGGAAAGTAAAATTAAAGAAAATTGACCTTCAATTTTCTCAGTGTAATGCAACTGATTAAATGTTGTTTAATTTGATAGTATGTCAAAGCAGGGATTTGGGCCCTCAAATTCAACCTAACCTGGCAAATTTTTGTAAGAGGGAAATTGTTCTAATTTGAACAGAAACCAAAGGATTTGGTGGCGGGCTGAGTTGCCATCAGTTTGTTTAACAACGCCTGAACTGAGGCTCTACTGCATTTGCATCAGTTAGCATGATGGCATCTGGCCTGACAGGCATTAGGAATCCCCCAGGGCCACCCCTATAGGTGTGGTCCCAATGGGTCAGAAGTAGATTTTGGATGGTCAACCCAACTGTGCCCAATCACTTGGGCATTTGTTCAGCCAAGCGGGATTCCTTGATCAATGATCCCAATTTTGTGATATGGTTCCAAATTATTGTCAACAATCCTCAATGGTGATATTTGCCCATTGGGGTCAAGGCCAACAATTTTGATAAGAATTTAAGGTCGGCAAATGTAATGCTTAATGGCTCAATATCATTGGCAATTTCAACTGAAAATTCATTAATTGTCCCCTTCCAGCTATAAGTTGTGCATTTGATGGGTTTTAATCCCATAGGTTTCGGAAATTTTGACTCCAATTTTGATGATTCAGTGCCATTGACTATATAGTGTCCATCCAGCTCATGGGGATGATGGTTTCCAATGTTTTTGGAACATATTTCCTCTATTTGGTGAACTAACTCTTCAGAGGTAAGCGTGGGGACTGGGGGAGGAATCTTCAGAGGGAGTGCTGTCACCCAACGCTCGTCTACATGTGGGCGAGGTCTCCCTGTGTGATGAGGGGTACAGCTGCCCTCTTCAGACCCTTTTTGTTAGGAAATGGGATGATCTCCAGATTTACACAGAGGGGATGTTCCCCTGGACTTACATTATCTCAACAAACCTGTGCTGTAAACTACCCAAAAGTTTACATCAGGTAAGCCATTCAGGGGTTCCTTGTAGCTCCAGGTATCAACACAGTTGAACTGACCATTCCTTATGTGTATTCATCTCACACCTAAAACTTAAAGACGTTAAATCCTACCCTTAAAAGCAATAAACTAATCAAGTTGAAATATAAAAGTAGATGATAGGATGATCTTCATTTAAAGGAAGTTTAGTATCTATAATTAGCCTGTAATGACAATTGAATTCTGACTGTTAACCATCCTCAGCGTTACTTAATGGCAAATATTCCATCATTATCCTTAGCACCAACCATTGACAAGTATTGCTTGACTAACTCTGCATCAATTGCAAGTAAATACTATTAAATACATGTGATAAGATAATCATTTATCCTCATCATTTAATTGCTTGTAAATAATAATAAAAAGCATAATTATTAAAATGTTTGATTAACCTTGGAACTAATTGCTGGTAATTCTAAAAACCTAGGTAACAGATGGCAATCAAATCTCGCCTATTAACAATCCTTAATATCACATCGATGAATCCCCCTCAGGTTGGGACCATATAGTACTAAAAAACAATCCTTAATATCAATCACCGCACCCTATGTCAATTATCCTTAGCATCTGTCATCAGTAAATCCTAAAAATCAATAAAAAAATTTATTTCATCCTTGGCTACAATTTCCAGTGAATAAGGATACTAGTAAAAAATGTTTGGTGGGTCAACCTTGGGACAAATATACCACACTATGATTTTGTCTA
>JAKSZP010008791.1:0-21557 GCA_022478985.1 Massospora cicadina
GGATCAGCTTGGTCCAGTGATTGGATATTCAGGATCAGCCATTGATACATTGTCAAGCTATGGCCCCCTGTCAGAATATCTTCATCAGGGATTGCACTCAATTGCATATTGGGTGTTCCACCCGATGGGTTACTCATGCTACCAAATTGATTTTGGTTGGGGACCATTTGCCCCCCCAACTGGGTTGTTTTGGGATTGGCATTCAACTTGTTCTTTGCCCAAATACCCCAAGCTGATTTGGTAAGTTTCTCTGTGTTGGAAGAAAGCTTTTTATTATTTGATTCCATTGGTCTGAATCACCAACTTTTGTTATTTGAATCTGAGTCAGTTTTGGATCCTACCAATACCTCATCCAGGTTTTTTGTGTTATCAGCAAGAATTTTCTCACCCTGTGAGGCCCCAGTCCTCCCTGCTGATTGAGGTTCATTGGGGAATATTCCTGACTCTGCTGTTCTTGGCATCAGGCCTCTCTCCTGGAAGGTTGCACTTGTCATCAGGGTGTTGGTGGGCATCAATCCTAGAGAGTTGACCCCATCATTTGCACTATTTGTTAGGGCTCCATGACCCATTGACACGTTTGTTCATTTTGTTGTTATTTGTGCTGCCAGTTTGTTACTTGGTGCATACATGGTGGAATACCCAGCCCCATTTCTAGTCATGTCAGGGCTTGGGCTGGTGGGAAGTTTGGCGGATAGTTTGTCCATCTCAGTGACTTTGGTATTATTATTAGTAAAACTCACTATTGGTGTGGGCAAGTCATCTGTTTCTATGTGCTGCGCACAGATGGGCAGCTAGATTTCCCTACGCTTGGTTGGTTGGCCTTTGTTCACTGCTCTATAAAATTGCAGTGCATTATGGCAGTTGGTTGCTCTCTCAATTCTTGTTCAATTCACTTTTTGCTATAAAAAGTGATATTTGTGAGAGAGAGGATAAGCTGATTATGCTAGAGGAGGTATTTTTAAAATCAATTGGATTTTTGATTCAAAGTTTTGATTTAGATGAACTTGTTAAATACCCAAATGACCACTAACCACTTAACAAAACCATTTAAAATATCAAATTAGCTGAATATCAAACTGCTCAGCTGTAACAATATAGCGAATACCATCGAAGTATATATAGGATTTTCACTTGTTATATATAAAACTTTTTATTTTACTATTAAAATAATATTTTTTAAAATTCATAAACCTTCTCAGGCATGCACACAACTCACCAAAGTTTCATCACAATTGGATGAATGGTATAGGAATGCATTCGGGACAACATACACACAGACAGACACAGACAGACATTCATTTTTATATATATAGATTGTGCAAAGCGGTGATTTTTGGTTATATGCTAATGAGATAATACATCTTATATAAACGAAAAAACAATGACTTTGATAAATAAAAGTTTAGGTTAATTCTTGTTGATACCCAGTTTAACACAGATTTGTTTGTGGGTTTAAAGTTTACCAGAAGATCCTAATCGATTCTTTTTTATATTGGTAGATGGCTATCGATAAAATTAAGAATCAAATTATATTGAATCAATATAAAATTACCAACCACTCAGCCAAAATCAATTAAACCCATCGAATTATCTAAAACATCAACCATTTACCTGAAACCATTGGCTATCGAATCACCTAAATCCAAAACCACCACCCAGCTAAAACCAATTGGTGAACTTTTAAATCAACCAACGACCAAAAACCACTAATGACTTACCAAAACCAATTAACTTATCGAATCAACCAATCACTAACTGCTTTATTAAAACCGTTAAGCTTACTAATCAACCCAAAACCACCAACCGCTTGGCAAAACCATTTAAACTATCGAATCAACCGAATATCAAACTTCACAGCCGTAATACCGATTACCATCAAAAACATATAAGATTTTCACTTGTTACATATTCAACTTTTTATTTCACTATGAAAAGTAAAAAACCTTTCATATTTCACATCTACAGTATCTAGTGTATATTTATGTAAAGTTTCATCTTTCTAGGCCTCGTCATTGTTGAGATACAGTGATGAGTGAGTGGGCTTTTCGCATTATATATATATAGATTCGATAATATTTGCAAATTCTCACCCACTCTCTTAAATTGATCTCCTTACTTTAGTAGGAATGCTGTCCCTGATGGTTTCTATTGCAATGTAGCCTTATAAACCTAAATTAAATGTTCTAGAACTTGATTAATGTCATTATAATCAATCTATTGATCGAAATTATGGTTTTATCCATCAGTTTACAGTTAAAACCGGTAGCCTATTCGCACCGTAGTTGATCCGCAATCCGATCTAGTTAAAACATATCGAACCGCTTGACATTGAGCGGTTGGTGGTTGAAGATGCTTGGAGTAAAATGATTTGAGTAGTTTCGTTTGAGGTGCGTCAATAGGCATTGGATAAGTTTTATCTAAATTGGCCGATGCTCTTAATGACTTTATGAATAAAAGTTACCTGTAATTACAAATAGGAATGACTTGGTTGGGTGGCTAATGGTTATCGATTAAAACTATCTATTGTGCACCTTAACTCTTAAAGTAGTTTTGAAACAAGTTATCCAAACTTCTTATTCAGTAGATGAGAGTGTTTTGTAGTACAAACATAATCTTGAGACTAGGATCATTTAATAGCTTAGATGATAAGCTGTTAATCCAAGCCGATTTGATAGATAAGCTATAGCAACCGACCTCATTCATATCTGAGCCGCTTCAGTCTACGCTTTGATATAATTGGGTCATCTAACTTTATATTAGCTATAGTTATTTCAGACAAAGCATTCAAGGATAACCTAATAGGGAAGGTTTACTCCAATTTATTAATCAACTCCGTACATTAAAATAGAAGGTGAAAGTAAATAAATTCGGAAATTACAACATTGGTAACCGTAAACGGTGATTATGACTAAAGGAGAAATTCAACTGAATTTACTTGATAAAAATGGGTCAAAGGGGTTTGATAACGAAATTGGTAGTTTATGAGGTGCGATATAAGTGGACATCAATCTTAATGTTTATTGCGGATGCTTAGTGTGGAGCTTAAAACATAAAAATGCGCCCACCCTGAATTATAATATTGCCGTAAAAATTAATCCTCCAATTGGCATTAAAGCTGAGGTGATTGATAAGCCACTTGAAATGGCTAATCCAACCATTTAAAGCGCTATCGATGTCATCATAGTTCGATAGCCCAAAGTTTCATTTTATGTTTCAGACTTTAACTGCACCCAATCATTAACTCAACTAACAAAAATCAAGTTATTGGCTAAGTTTTAGTCCTTTCCCGTATAAAACCCACCATCGATTTACTAACTCGCCATGTTAGCTAAATCGACAAAGGCTTTTCATTTGGATCTGAACCATCTCAATCCCAACTGCCAACGTTTAGTTCATCCTGATCCTCCCGCTAGATCCTCCCGCTTCCTCGTAAAGCAGAGTACGATTGCTAGCGGCCACTTTCATTTTTACCCAAAAGATAAACGCATTCTTGAGACACCGTTGTTGGGGAACGGCAAGACAAAGCAGTGCCTTCGCTTCAGCCCGTTTGGTGAATGCCTGGATTTCTGCCTGCAGACCGATAATGGCGTCAATCTGGCCTGGATTCAGTTCCTTCCTAACCCTTCCCCTCGGTTCCGAGTTGATCTCAACCGGAGTGGGCGTATGGCCTGGGTCTGCTCTTCCCTGCGCGTAGAATCCGATCTTCCCTGGCCCGGACTTCCTCGACTTTGCCTTTCTGATGCATCCCAAGAACGCAGATTCCGATGGGTAGCTAACCACCCCCAAGTGTACGATGGCCTTGCCCTTGTCGATCTCACCATCCCGAATTCGGTACTCGGCATCTACTTCCTCCCCTCCAATTCGGTTCGGGAAGGCTACCTTGACTTCTTTCCAGATGAAGCGCCCACCCCCATCACTTCCGAGGACTTGATATTGTTTATTATGCTGCTCTCGATAAGCCTAGCCACCTTCCCCAAATTGAACACATCGCCCACGCAAAGCATCCCACTCACACGCACAAGTTCCCTCTCATCCATATCGTCCCTGAACTCGCCCACCACCCCTAAAAAGAAATCCGATCTCCTATTTGAAAAGGTCCACTTGTGGTAGTAGCCCATGCCACAATTTTCAATGTCGAATGGTTGCTAAATATTTATAAAGATGGCGTACATGCTTTAAACCTTTATTTACTTGCCTGTGAAATTACCACTTTACATCCCACCCTACTGCAATAGTAATCAATATCCCTACATCCTTTATAAAGATGACCTTGCCAGCTCAAGTTTGAATGCTGAGATTACTTTAGAGGGGTTTGCCCATTTTCTACCCGACATGGGCATGAAGTAGGGTTTCTGCTTTTTTGGATGCTTGAATGGTGCTGATCCCCAGATAACCCTACATTAAAGTACTTGTGGTAGGCTTAGTTTAGTGCTTTAAATTTAAGTTTATTTATAAAGGGACCAAAGTACAACCACTTAGGACCAGGAAAGTAGAGCTTTCAGCTTCTGTAAAGTTAATAAAAGTACTTATCAAAGGACAGAAGTTCCAAAATAAAGAGGCAAGGATATCTTTTTAGTACATGTCATAATCCATGGAATAATTTCTGGTGTAAAGCACAGTAATGAGGAAGAGGGTGCAAAGGTTAAGGGTGTCAAGTTAGATGTTCTCTATGATTTAAAGCATAATTTGGACCAACGATGTGTAAGTTACAAGCATACCTAGGTTGAAGCCAAGGAATTGGATAGATGTTTTACTTATAATCTTATCAATGGCATTAAAGAAGATTAACTATAGTTTTAATAAAAGCAGGTCATTAAGCCTAGTTTAAATATGAGAATTAAATCAGCACTCCGATCACCATATTAACAATTCTGGCATCATTCACCTTCAGCCAAAATCTCAATTTTAATTATACTTTATGCTACTTTTCCACCATCAATGGTAGTCTGATTTATTGGCTGAATTTGCCTTAGAACTATAATAAAAGGATCCTACCCCATCCCCCAATTTACCTTTTAATTGATTCTGTCCCACCAACTTCTCTGTTGGTCAACTTTGCTATAATAAAATATCTAATAAAATGATTATCCAATAAATTTATTTTGCTGTCCCAGCAACAAACCTCTTCGAGGAACTATTTAACCCTTTCAATGATTTGACGCATATATGCGTCCAAAAAATTGGGGGTGATGTAAATCTAAAAACGCATATATGCGTCCAAAAACCGAGGGGTGCGTAAATCAAAAAACGTATATATGTGTTCAATTAAAATAAGATTTATATAGATTTATTTTAAAATTTATCGAATATTCGTGTTACAACAAGGACCAAAATGAGCTCAAAAAGAGTGAACATCGGCTAAGAAATTCGTGCCAAATTTAAGGCCAAAAAACGGATGATTTTTTTTGAAATGACTGAAAGGGTTAACAATCCAGGTCATTTTATACCATGTTAACTTTTGGCATTTATGCTTGATTCCGATGAACTGGTTGCACAGGTTGAAACCCACTAAGCAACAGAAGAGCGATATGATAATCACTGATCCTTGATTAATAATATTAAAGGACTTTAAATAATAAGTTATCGCCATGATACTACTTTATTTAATATTAACTTAATGGCTACTTCTATTTATCCTTCCCTACTTCCTTACTCTTCCAAAAGGCCCATTTCTTCATTCCCATGCTCAACACTTATCCTTGTATTCTAATCAGTTTTGACACTTCCACTTAGTAATTCTCTATATGCTACAATTTAGGGGTTTCATTCTATCATTGAGGCTTTGGTAGAATTACATTGATTCACCAAACTTTAAATACTTTGATTTGCCTCACATCAACATAATAATCTTCTCAATCTTGAGGCTCACGTTGCCTCTTAAATTTTAATTTACTGGATATATGGCCTATTGTCTAGTCATATCAATTTCTTGACATACTATCAAAATTGAATGCCATTTCAAATCCACCTTTAATTGAGACTGAAATGCCCTTGATCAAGGCTCCACAAGGCATGGAATATTAATTATCAACTTTTAATAAACTCCCTATTGGAGTCTAGCCATTTCATCACCCTCTTGTGCAACTTAGCAACCTATGCAACCTTACTTGTCCTATATTTATGCCATCAAGGTGTAAGCACCATCCACATTGTCCTATCTGTTTTGTTATCAATAGTAAATTACTAACAATCTGGGTTTAAACTCATATCACATCTTTAGGAATAGGGGTGTTACTGACAATATTCTTATAGTACAGGTGGAGCCCAACCCAAGAGGGGAGCATCCATAAAGATTTATGTGCAAGTGCTTAACTAAAACTTACAAAAAACCCAACATGGAGCAATGGAAGAAGGTCCAAGTGGCCATATTGGATGGAGAATGGGGGTTGAAGGGATTATCATTTGGTGCCAGTCACTTCCTTCATATACTGGGTGAGGGTGGATAAAATGGTGGCAGGGTATTAGTTGAATTTGGAAGAATATTAAAAAGGGTAGATATGATTCATCATCAATGCATGCAGTATGAAGCACCTTGATTTACTGGGCCAGTTGCATTTTGGTTTAGATAGTAATTGGGGATGCAGGCAAATGTGACAGATGCCTGATGAGTTGTTAGGCTTTTCTGTGCCTACTACCCTCTCTCATAAGATACAACCTCAACTGTTGGAGGTACCTCCAAGATGACTGGAATAACTTTGGATCAAGGTTCAATATCCCGGTCAAATGATATTATAAAATACACGTTGGGGATTTCTGATTATTCAATTGACCAACATAAGACTCTTCAGAGTTATCAGCCTCCTATGACAGATGAAACCAAGCAATCTGAAATGACCAAGCATTTCAAAGGGACTGGGCCCTCATTAAGAAAGTCGATCAAATCTAATAAGCACTCTAACAGATCTGACCATCACAATTATTTTAATAATGATGATAATCAGCAATATCAGTCATCTGTTAGAAAAGATCTTACCTTGGGTGCATCAAGGAAATCCTCGCAAAAACTCACTAAATCTTCCCCTATAAATGTCTCTAATTTTGGTCTACCTTGCATCCCAAGTCTACTGCATCCACCTTCTCCAGTTGTCCTCAGGTCCACGTTGTTAAGAACCAGAAGAATACCCAAACTTACTTTTCTTTCTCGTTGCAAACACTTTTGCAACCTATTCAATTCAAGACTAAATCTAGTTTGATAATCTCACAGAGGAGATTAGTCTGCGCCCATGTCTGGGAGCAGTTGGGCAAGCAAGGCAAGAGGAGCAGGCGGAAGGCCCATGGCCTCTAACGTTTGAAAACGCCTCGGAGAATCCAGCAGAATAGACAAAAATCTCAAAAAACTGGCGGTCACAATTTCCCCGGAGATACTCATGTGGCAAGCACAATGCAACCAGTACATCAACACGCCACACTCCCAGCCACTTTCATTGGTGGAATTCAGAGTCCATGTGTATCTGGACATCCAAAAAATGGCCTTGTGGGAAAAATTTTGTGAAGATGTACACAAAATTTTCCCAACCGTGGTGTACGTTGCACCTCACTCCATGTCATGTGGTTGGCTGGACCTAGGTTTTGAAAGCAAAATAGCAGCAGATGAGGCTGCAGCGGTGCGCATAGTGGTCAACCTCCCCGAAGGGCAATGGGTCGTCAAAACCAAATGCACCAGATGGACAAAATCAAACCAAATTTTCCTCACATTTGACTTTTTGCCTACTACGGTAAAATGTGACATTTTGGAGCAACACCTGAAAGATGGTCTCACCATATATGGCAAAATACAATCTTTCAAAATGCAACGTTTCACACTGATGCCAGACCTGTGCACCGGCAAAGCCATCGCAGTTCTGACCCCAACTGAGGAGATTGCAAAGGACCTAACCCAGATCCTGTACTCCACCTTTATTGACATCACAGGGCATACCACCCACCCATTCTGGGTAACCGTGGACAGCGCGCCCCCCATTGGCACCCACTGTGATACGTTCAGCTATAAGGCGCATGCATGCCCCATCAAGGAGGGCATCACATTCCAAGAGCACCCCTCAGCGGCCATGGCCAGCGGAGAGGTGCACTACGAACCAACCGCAAGCACCAAGGAGGCTTTCCCGTGGGGAGCACAAGGCTGCTACCTATTGGTAAAGCCCATCTCCCCGCAGGAGCAGAAGAAGGCCAAGCAGGCCCATAGGGCCACGGCCAAGGAAGCAGCCAAGGCCACCACCACCATCCCACACTCATAACGCCAGGAGGACATGGAGACCTTCGCGGTGGAAGTGACTCGGGAATCCATCACCCAATCAGGTTGGGAGGCCCATGCCAAGCAGGCCACTCAATCTGAGGATCCAATGGGAGATTTGATCTCACCCAATCGCTGCACCCAAGCTCCGGTCAAAACTGACTTGGGATCTATCCCAACTGAAAATTTTTTTTGCCCCGCTCGATGGTGCACCGAACTTATCCGCACCGCAAAAAATTCATCCAACATCGGGAAAACAAAAAGTGAAGGCCAAAGTCAATGCGACTCTTTCCGCAAAAATTAACAAAAACCCTGATAGCATTGCTGCTAACACCCGCACTGCTGTGAAAGCCTGTGGGGACCTTGAAGAGGCTGGTGGGCCTGGGGGCCCACCCCCTCACACCTAAGGTGCGATGGGGGAAACCTTCACTCTAGGGATGCTGAATATCGCCAGACTCAAGGCCTCCCCATCCTGGGCTAGGGAACTGAGTTTTTTACAACACAATTTACCCATGGATATCCTGGCCATCCAGGAGTCCCACTGTCCACGAGGTTCTGGGGAAGCTTGGAAAATAATGCTCCTCCCATCCCTATCCTTTTGGTTGAAGCACTGTGGGGTGCTAATTTGGAAAAATAATTTTTTCAAATTCACATCCTCAGAAACATTCCTAAATGGCCGAGTGCTCGTCATCACCTTCTCATGGGCTGACGTTGCACATGCAATTGTCAACATCTACACCCCAAATGGTGCACACGAGCGTCAGGAATTTTTCTCATTGGTCAAATCCCTCCCGCTACCCCCTGATTCTTTCCTAGTTGACAACATGAACTGTTGGCTAACCTCACCAATGGACCGGTGGCCGCCCTCACCCCACGCCCCACAGGGTCACGTAGAACTATGCATTCTAAAAGCTACCCTTGGGTTAATGGATGCGCTGCCATGACATGCCCCACTGCTCAAAAACATGACGCGTCCCCACGTCCACAACGGCCAATTAAGGTCCATGACCTACATCAACCTTATTCTAACGCCAGCTAAATTCCAACCCCACATCTCCCACTTCAAAACAACAAAAATGGAATTCTCTGACCACCGACTGGTCTCGATAACATATTACTTACCCATCACAGTTGCAAAGGCCCCACATTGGTGCAAAATCCGCCCCCCAGGCTCGCGTCACCAGGATTTTCCACGTGGGTGGAAGAGGCAACTTTGGCAAAATCATTTTGTTGCACCATTTTGCATGGACCCTATTTCCACATGGGCAACTTTCAAAGAGGACACCATCCACCACTATCATCATCTCTCCTCCAGACGCTCACAAGCCACATCAGCGGTTATCTCGCGCATGCTGGTGGAATTGGCCCACTTGGAGTCCAACATTCTAGCCACAGGATATAGCCCTGCATAGGGCCAGAAGTGGGTGGAGGCAGCCGCCCACCTCAATGCACTAGAAAGGCAACACAAACATTGGGTTTGTGTCCAATACAGGGCCATACGCATCACTAAAGGTGACAAGTGCACCGCATACTTCTTTAAAAAATTTTTTGCACCATGCCAGAGCGTGGCCTGCACACAGGTGTGAAGATCAGATAATTCCATTGTGGACACACTGGCTGAAGTGGCAATCAAAATGCAAAAATATTACTCCGAGTTATACTGAGCTGAACCAATTCAGTTGGCCAAAATGGCAGAATTTCTTGACCAAGCTCATATCCGCACCATTTTCTGATACCCGGAAATAATGCATTTAATTACTCCAAACGAATTATGGACAGCCATTCGCGGTGCGCCAAACTGAAAATGCCCAGGACCAGATAGCATTCCATATGAGTTCTACAAAAAATATTTCAAAAATATATCCCCATTGCTGCTAGCCTCACTTAACCAAAGCCTGTTGTAAATGCGCCTCCTACCAGGAGGACATGAGGCCTTTACTGTCACACTCTTCAAGAAAGGGGATAAGCTTGACTTAGCCAACTGGCGCCCCATTTCTCTAACAAACACAGACACCAAAATTTTAACAAAAATCATGGCTAACCGTTTAGGGACTATAGCATCTGCCACCATATCCCCAGAACAATTCAGTTTCATTCCCAGAAGATTGATTTGGGATAACGTGCACTCTGTGGCTAATGTATGTCAGTCCACAGCCTCTGGGGCACTTGTATTCTTGGACCAACAAAAGGCCTATGATAGAGTAAACTGGGAATACCTTAGGGCCTGCCTCCATCAATTCCGCCTACTCCCCCGCTTCATAAACTGGGTGATGCTGCTCACAGAATCTGCGACAATGGCAGTGCGTGTCCCAGGCTTCCTAACAGAAGTAGTCCGCCCTCAAAGGGGCCTGAGACAAGGGGACCCCCTCAGCCCACTCTTATACAACTTCAGCCTTGACCCACTACTGCGAAATGTGAATGCCCAACTCACTGGGGTCCATGTGCCAGGCCAAACCCCAGTCAAGATGATGGCATTTGCAGATGATTGCGTGGCAGGGGTGTCTAATAACAAATATGCACGCACGCTTGAAGCCCTCATCCAGGAATATTCCCAGGTAAGCAACGCGACACTGAACGCCTCCAAAACTGAAATCATCCTCCTTGGTCAGTTTCAGAACTGCTGAGCCCCAGCAATTAGTTCCCAACCTGACCCATCTGCTCGCCCACGTCCACGCCTTACTAACTCAACACACACCGCTCCACTGGTGCTCCCCTTCGTGCCAAGTCCTACCATAGGACTGGTGCGCCATCTGGGCATGTGGATGGAGGCAGGCGGATATGCGTCAGCAGTAATGGAGTGCCTTATACTGGACAACATGACAAAGAGAATCGCCTCTCTCAGAGCCCACCCTACTACCCTCACTGGCAGGGTTGTTCTTGCCAACTCTATGCTCCTATCCAAAGTCTGGTTTGGAGCCCACGCCATCCCCTTCTCCCCAAGCTTCTTCAGATCCCTGTATGCTTTGCTGCAAGGATGGCTTTGGTCAGGCCGCCCTCCACCAGTACGGCTAGAGGTCATGTTTGGCCCTCATCATCAAGGTGGCATGGGCCTGCTTGACTTCAAAGCCCATTCTGCCAAGATCCTGGGCACCTGGATCGCGGCCGTCACCGCTCCTACACTCCCATCCCAACACTGGTCCCGCGCGGCCTGCTCAAACTTCTCCTGAGCCTTGGGCCTCAACAATCCATCAAACCCCCACTCCCTGATGAAATACATCGCATCACACACATCGGCCACAGGTCCTCATGGGACAAAAACCCACTACAAACGAATCCTACTCTCCATGCGAAGTGCAAAGTGGAGAATTCGTATTAGTGGACATACAACCTGAAGAGGCCGCCCCTCTCCTCAGTTCACACAAGAGGTACAGGGGCTACCCATCCATGATGGCGTGATCCCCATTCGACCCCAAGTCCTATCCAGGGTGGACTACCTGGACATGATGGACATCCCTTATTCCACTGAGACCCAAAAGACTATCTGGAAATATGCACACCATCCTCTGTTGCAGCCTCAAGTCTGCTCCCATGTGTGGCGCTGCCTGAGGCGGGTGTATCGTACAGCTGAGCGCTCTAACACTTTACACTCATCCTGTGTCATGTGTGGCCAGTATGGAACGCTGTTCCACCGCCTGGAGAAGTGCCCCACCTCTAAAGTGATATGGCGCAAAGTCCAACGTCTGCTAGGCCAGGATCAAACGCATCCCTTCAGTCTGTCAAGAGATATGTTTGCTTCATCAATGGCCTCCCCCTTCCACCCTCCCTCCATGCTCTGGTGGTTGCAATCGCCATGTGGACTATCCACACGATTGTCTTGGATGCCATCGCTGGCTCCATCCCCACCCTCCCAGAAGCTGTCCACAGATTCTGGTCTCATTTGGTGGACCACTTTCAAGCGTGGATGTTTGGATATCTCCCACCGCGTCGCTGACAGCTGGTCTCCTCCTGGTTCCCAGTCTGGTTCATCAAATCAGACCCCTTCCTCCACACGTGCTCAATAGTGGCTACGGCCCTTTCACACGTTCCCTCCCCCTCCCCATAAGTGGCGTTCCCTCTGGCAACAAGAGATAGCATCGCTTCTCTGGGGTGCCTCCCCTGGTACTAAGTTTATCTTTCCTGAGTCATATTTGGAAGTGTCCGTCCCATGGTCAGCCTTCCCCGCAATAAATTTAAAATTTAAAATAAATGTCTCTAATTTTCAACTAATAAAATACCAAAAATCTTGTCTCATGGAGCTTAATTTTGATCTATCTTTTTACTGGATTCAGTACTTCCGATTGGAATTTACTATTGCAGCAGAACTAATAACTTTGTTGTAATTGACTCAATCTTTTCTAGAGCCACGGAACTAATACTTTTGTAGTTTTCATAGTGCCTGATTAGAGAATTTCTCACAAAATTCCAATACTGGTGCTCCCTGCCAGGTCTGCTTCTGAGGCTACCTGATGAAAACATACTTTCACGCCGATGAATATATCTAGTGAAGAGAGCCCCTCTTCTGAGGAATCTATGAGTATTACCCAATGGGTACACTCCAACAGGCAGGATCTGCCTTCTTCTACTACCAATAATCTGCAATTTTAAGCTTCTATGGACTTGGCCATTGAAGGCCCAGACCAAAATAATTATCAGATCCAAGCTGCAAATGTAGAGGAGACTGTCAAAGGCTTGATATGGGGAGCTATCCAACCTGGTGCTCGCCCTAATCGTGACTGAGCATCTAAGGTTACAGCTAATATGATGGACTTATACAACTGAGCGGTGTTACAGCCTACCAAAGAGAGCTTGGCTAGGACTGAACAGCACCTCCGGCATTATGTCCATCCTGCTATTCACCATGTACTCCAGATTTTGGGGTTGCATCATCTCAAAATCCAGTGCCAGTTGACTCTGGCCCAACAATTTCACTCTCAGCTATCCTCGTTCTATGAGACAGCATCTAACTTTGGAAGGGATAATCAGGAAGCTATTCTTGATAATTGATGAGAAATTAATAATATCCATAACTAGTTGGTGAGCATTGACAATGGAGTTGTGGGATACATTGGACAAGAAGTATCTCAACAAGTTAGTGATGTCACCAATCCTATTCACCACTGTATCACTTCCCTGGAGGCTGAAATCTCAATCCAAATGGACCAATTGTGGGTCAAGCATGATAAGCGCTTTGGTGAGCTTAACAAGTTAGTTTAACATCTTGTTCAACTGGCGGGTAATGTCAGCAAAGGTGTACCTGGCCCTGTTGGTCCTCCTGGACCGCCGGGACCACCTAGCTCCCCATTGTTAATCCTGGGACCTCCAGGTGAACGTGGTCCTTCTTGTTCAGTGGGTCAACAAGGGCCACCAGGACCAGCAGGTCGAGATGGATCACAAGGACCTCCGGGACTTCCTGGTCCCCATGGTTCCTCGCTTCCAATGGCTGATCCCAAACATTTGAATCTAATAGCTTCACAAGTTCAAGTGT
Organism: Massospora cicadina; assembly: GCA_022478985.1. NCBI lineage: Eukaryota > Fungi > Entomophthoromycota > Entomophthoromycetes > Entomophthorales > Entomophthoraceae > Massospora > Massospora cicadina. The sequence goes on from JAKSZP010008791.1 coordinate 13,695, forward strand.
TGGAAACTTAAATTTGAGCCCTAGCTCAAGGATGTTTCTTATCCTTGGAAGGCCTTCTAACTGACCCGGACTACTCCTTAATCAACCTACTGGATGGTATTGAGAATGCGCATTGTTTATGTGATGTAAATCAAACTATGCAAGATACTGAGTTCACTACATTGACCGCATCCATTGACCAGTTAACTGCCAAATGTGAAGTACTCGAGGCCAAGCAAGCTTAAATGATTACTGAAATTTCTAATTTAAACCAAGCGCCTACAAATGGCTATCTTAGTCAATGGGTTCAAAATCTACAAGATGACTTGATCCACTTAAGACAATAGGTTGATCGAGTTCCCCCTGCTGCCCAATTTACAGAGTCTGAACCCTCCAAGGATGAGCTGGTCAGGGTATTGGGTGTACATGTATTGAGTACAGAAAACACCCTTTTCAAACCTACCTTTAAGGATAAGTTTGAACCAGGTGAAGGAAGCATCCATTCTTTTCTTTTCATGTATGAACGCGCCATGGATGGGGCTACTGATCAACAGAAGGTCCGTCAAATTAACTCTTTCCTAAGCCAGTTTACACAAGAAATCATGGTTCCTCATCTCAAGGTTTTTACTACTTAGGCTCAAGTGAAGACCGCCCTCATTAAGGAATTTGGGAGTGACTAAATCCTCGCCAACCAAAAGCAGGCCTTTATGAATATTCAAATCAAACGAGGAGAGTCTATCCAGGAGTTCGCCAAGCAATTCTACTATGAGGCCCAGACACTTATCACTTGTGACTGGATCACCAAAGATGATACTATATCAGCTGTACTGAGTGTGTTCACTTCTTGTACTCAGTTACTATTACATTTGAAGTCCCTAAAACGGAACTTCAACTCTATTATCGACATCAAGGAAGCACTTATGGAGATTCCCAATGGGGTGGTACATCTAACCTCCTCTAATAACCCTTGTACTTACATCCATGTGATGCCACCTAAACCCAAGTCCAAACCAAAGAAGGAGCCTTGCACTTATTGTGGTCTTGTGGGTCATGTGGTATCTCAAGGTTGGAAGAAGCAAGCTGAGGAGTCAAAAAAGAGGAGTCAGCATAGGGCATGAGGCTCCCTGTGCTGACCTACCTCAGGTGCCTCAGTCAAAACCTATTGATTCTTCTACCAATTGTTATGTGGTATCCGCTCCTGATGAGCTTGATATCCCAGATGAACTATCCAACAAAGGCATTATTTCTGTTTATGCTTCTTCTTCTAATTCTATTCAATCAATTAATCCCTCAGTGTTTTTTATCCCAAACTTTGGAACTGATGTGATCCAGGTGGAAGTCATTGTGCATAAGGTAAAAGTTTTGGCTATCATTGATATGGGATCACCCATCAATGTACTCTCATCCAAACTTATGAAGAAGATCAAATTGGCGCCAGACTTGAACCATTCCCAAGACTATGGAACCACTGGACTTTCCTACACTAAATCTATAGGAGCCTATTTCTCTCTTCCAATGCGCTTTGGGAAGCTGGTTGTGTCAGCCCCCGCAGTGGTATTGGATAACAACTACTACAATCTGCTGTTGGGAACTAAGTTTCTCACTGACTTTGATGCAATCATCAGTCTTAAGGACAAATATTTTTCTTTAATCAGGTACCAAGTACCTCTAATTCTACATGATGTTCCCAGTACCAAGGGCAAACTTAAGCGACATGTCTGCTTACTGGAATACTCCACTTCTATATCATGTCTCAAATACTGAATCCTGGGTCCAAGTACTATACTTCCACCTCCTTCAGTTTGTGCCACCAAAGGAATGCCGCTATATTCTAACTCTCCAATTACCATTTCCCCTAAAGCTCAAGTCATCATTGATATGGGAGTTCAAGTATTTGTACCCAGTGATCATGTGTTAGAGATCTTCGGTAATCAAAATCCTTCTCATTTGAAGGCTTTACCTTGCACTGGTATACTTGATCTTGCCTATGATGGGACTGTTTTAGTTCTATTGGATAATCTCACCTCTCAACCTATGCAATTGAATTGCAATAATCCCATCGCCTATGTGAGGCCTACTCCTGTGAGCAACTTATTGTCTGTCTCAGGATGTTGAGATTTACGCGAATTTGGGCTGAAAGATCTCCTTATCATTGCTAGAATTGACATCAAATTTGGGGATTCTCTTACTTTATAACAACAGCTGGAAGCAGAGGCTCTGATTAAAGAATATGCGTATATCTTTGCCCAAGGTCCTGGAGATTTTGGACTAATGAAAGATGTACAGCATCAGGTTAAAACTGGGGATACTCCCCCTATCCAAGCTCAACGATATTGCAAGTCCAAAGTCAAGGAGGCTCAGGTTTTGGTAGAGCTGAAACAACTTCTCGATGCTGGACTATTAACGCCTTCTAAAAGTCCCTGGGCTTCCTCTCTACTACTCATCCAAAAGAAAGGTGGGGGCCACCGAGTAGTTATGGACTATTGTTGACTCAATGCTGTTACTCAGAAGGATTCTTATCCTCTTCCTCATATAGATGATTCCTTGAGGCTATTGTCTGGGTCCCAATATTTCTTGGCTATGGACCTTGCAAGCGGTTATTGGCAAATTGATCTTGCACTTGAAGACCGTCAAAAATGTGCTAAAATTTCTAGTGAGGGGCTATTTAAGCCCACTCGTATGCCGCAGGGGCTTTTTAATGCCCCTGCTACATTTTAATGAGCCATGGATGGCTTGTTTGGGGATTTGAAGCTTTCTTGTGTTTAAGTTTATCTAGATAATGTTACTGTTTTTTCACGCACTTTTAACGAGCATTTGGCTCATTCAAAGGAAGTTTTTAGCTGACTGCATCATGCCTCACTTAAGCTTAAACCTTGAAGTGTGCCTTTTTTAAGACTGAGATGGAATTTTTAGGGCATAATGTTAATTGCGAGGGCATTTTAACCTTATTAAATAAGGTATAAGCTATTTTGGACATGCCTGTTTCCAAAAGCTTGCGTGATATTTAAGTGCTTTTAGGGATGATTGGTTATTACCAACAGTTCATTCCTCATTTTGCAGAGATTGCAGAGCCGCTAGTTTACCTTTTGCATAAGAAAGTCCCCTTTGTATGGGAAGAATCACAGCAGCAATCCTTTGATCTGTTGCGCCAAGCCTTAATGAGTGCACCCATCTTATCCCATCCTGACTTTTTGAAACCCTTTATACTATTTACTGATGCCAGTGATATTGCTATTGGAGCTATTCTGGCTCAACATGATACCAATCTGGTCGATCATCCCATCACATACTATAGTAAAACTCTTTCTAAGGCTGAACGCAATTATAGTATTGCTGAGAGAGAATGCCTCGCTATTTTGGCCGCTATCAAGCATTTTCCCTTATCTATATGGCAAGCATTTCACCATTGTGACGGATCACACTTCCCTAAAGTGGTTGCAGCAAATGAAGGATCCTGATGGGAGCTTAGCCAGATGGGCTTTGGAGCTCCAAAATTATGATTTTATCATTCAACATTGCTCTGGGGCTATACATCCAAACGCTGATGGCATTTCTCAATTGCCTATCTTAACTCATTTTCTGCAGAGGAGGATCGCATTTATGACCTGATCGGTAGACCTGAGCTCTGGTTCCATGAATCTAAGGATGTTATCTCAAAGTTACAATCCTTAACCGAAGATACTCAGGTCAAATATGGATCACTATATAAAAGGTCAGAATCTAAGTGGTCGCCCTTTATTTGGCCCTCTGCGAGGACTGACACTATCATGGAGGCCCACCAAACTGTAGGTCATGGATCTGTCACTAAGACCCTCCAATGGTTAAAAAATCATTGTTACTGGGATAACATGCTGGAATCTGTGCATGATGTGCTGGAGTCGTGCTCTAAGTTCCAACAACAACTTGGAGGAAATCCGATGTTCCAACACCAAATTGTAGGACCTTCTGAACCCTTTGCTACTGTGAGTATTGACGTGGTAGGTCTTCTTCCTATGGCCACCTATGGACATTGATATATTTTGTTAGCTATCAACCATTTCTCTAAATGTATTGAAGATACTTCAGTTTCCACAGTCACCACCAAGGCTACAGAATCATTTCTTTTTAAACAAGTTTTCACCAGGCATGGCAGCCCAAAAGTCCTGTTATTGGATAATGGGACCAACTTCATTTCTCAGGTGGTAGCTGAGCTTACCAAATTAATGGGTACCTACCAGTCTTTCATGTCCCCATATAATCCCTCCACTAATGGTGCCATCAAATGAGCAAACAGTACCCTAGTAGCCATTCTTTGAAAAATGGCTTCAATGATCCTAGTAGATGGAACCTCTACTTACCTAGTTCGATGTTAGCCTATAGAGTTAGCTACCATTGTATTATTGGAATGTCTCCGTTTATAGCTTTATATGGTCGGGAGCCTGTCCTTTTCAAGTGTACATCCTATACTTGAAGAGGCTACCCCGCAAACCATTGATTTAGCAATGAGAAGACTGGCAGATGAAATAATCTGATTACAAGCATTAGTTTCAAGTTCCCTTGCGGCTACCACCTTGAAGGAAGGAACCTGGACCAAAGCTAGTAGACCTACGTTGCCAGAATATTAAGTTGGAGATCTTGTACTCTTCTACCACCATAGGCCAGAAGGAAGAATTCATAAACTGGACCCCTTATGGGCTGGTCCTTATCGTATTATCTATTGTTGGGGTGTTGAATACTCCATTGCCACTATTGATACTGATACTATTATCAATAGAGTGCATAGTAGGTTTCTTCGCAAATTTATACCCCCTAGGCAAGATCTTGAGGGGGGCATTGTTGGAGATACCTCCAAGATGACCGGAATAACTTTATATTGAGATTTGATATCTTGTTAAATGATATTATAAAATCCACGTTGGGGATTTCCAATTCTTCAATTGACTGACATAAGACTCTTCAGAGTTATTGGCCTCCTATGATAGATGAAACCAAGTAATCTGAAATGACCAAGCATTTTGAAGGGGCTGGGCCCTTGTTAAGAAGGTCAATCAAATCTAATAAGCGCTCTAACAGATCTGACAATCACAAATATTTTAATAATGATGATAAACAGCAATATTGGTCATCTGTTAGGAAAGATTTTATCTTGGGTGAATCAAGGAAATCCTTGCAAAAACTCACTAAATCTTCCCCGATAAATATCTCTAATTTTTAATTAATAAAGTACCAAAAATCTTGTCTTGCATAGCTTAATTTTGATCTTCTTACTGGATTCAGTACTTCTAATTGGAATTTACTATTGCAACGGAACTAATAACTTTGTTATAATTGACTTGATCTTTTCTAGAGCCACAGAACTAATAATTTTGTAGCCTTTGTAGCACCTGCTTATGAAATTTCTCACAAAATTCAATATTAACCCACTTTGCCTGGCTGATTATATGTTGAAAGGATTAGGCTCTTGTTTAGAGAAAATCACCAATTACAAAGCCAAAATGGAAGATTTCTACTCTGTATTCTACACTGATAACCTTTTCCCAAAAATTCTCAAAAATTTTAATATTCTAATTTCCCAAATTTCACTACCTTTTTTATTTTAATTTTAGAAGTGGAATTGCATAGTTTTGCTACAAGATTTAATTTCTGTTCCCTCCAATTCTGGCTCTCCTTACTTTATTTTTCTAATGTTACCTTTTAAATTTTTCTATTGCTGATCAAGTGCTGGGCCACTGCAGATTAGCGCATCTCAATTTGTAAGTATGAAAAACTTATCTGGCTTGATTAGGGAGCAGCCAATCATGGTTTGCCCTCTTACCACTCTTAACCCCAACTAATGCAACCAATTTGTGATTCCACCTTTCCTACCAAGTGCAAACCATGCAAACCTGCAGCTTGAGAAGAGGATGCGGCACAAAAGAACAGTAAGTAACCTCCCCACATCCCATTCCTGTAAGTCCTGGAGACCAGCCTCTACACCTGAATAGGGAGCAATACCCCTTCTGGACAAAAAGGGGCCCTAAGGCCCAAGTGGACTCCCTATCACAGTTGAGCAACTTGGCGCAAGTGGTAGATGAGCGTTGGGTGACTTCTCTTTCCCCCAAGGATAACCTGTTCCCACCCCTCCCCCTCCTCAACCCTGGTAAGTTTGATAGAGGGGGTATGAAGAGAGTTCATGCAAGCCAGGGGCCATGGGCAGGCCCATGGGACCCCCCTCCTCAGGCAAATTATGCCAAAATTCTGAGGAAATTACCTGCGCCAACCTCAGGGCTCAGTCTACAAATTCCAGCCTGGGGGAGCTGTTCTGGACTGGCCAGTTCCAGAAATCGAATTGGGGCACAATTCAGATCTCAGACCAGGCATCAAACAACTCAGACCAGTTGCCCTAACTCTATGGGATAGATCTGGGAAGTTTAAATCATGTGGACAGCCCAATCAAGAGTTCAGACCAGGTCTTAAACAACTCAGCCCAGCTGCCACAGCCCTCATAACAAATCTGGGAAATCTGAATCATGTGAGCAGGCTGTAAGTCTCAGGGAGCGCCCTTTGGCTCTCGATCGAGCTATCTTTCCATTCCCAGATAAGAAAACACCAAAGAGGATGGCGGTACCCCTCATCATCCAGGGCGATCTCACCCACATAGTTGATGAGCAATGGGTGACAGCCCGTCCGCTTCAGATCCCACCCCCAATTCCTTCACTCACCTTGGCAGAGATGTTGCAGGGAATCAGTGAAATCTGTGCCAAGATTATTAAACTGAGATTGGTCAGATCTAATTCAGGTGGCAATCAGGCTGATGGCCAAAATTTGAATGGCTGTAAAAGCATGAGGAATGAAATATCAGCCAGATCGCCTGACAGTTCCAATTTGACCCCAAAATCAGTAGAACAAATATTGGGCGCCATCAATGAAAGTTCAAAACCCTCTGATAGTAATTTGGGCATTGCGCCTGATAGGTTTCTATCGACCAAACAAATGGTTAATTGACTGAGCGCGGGCGGGTTGACTGTTCCAAACCCGTTCCCAACCAAATGGTCCCATCCCTATATTGGATGGCCTTGGGGGATTCCCATCACTCGTTGGGTCAAACGCCATCGTGCTAACCATCAGAAATGTAATTGACCCCTGATCCAGACATTTGAGGTCAAACTGACAGAGACTCAGCCCACCGCCAAATTTTGCAATGTCAGTTCCCAAAGAATAAACCCCCCATTACCACCCAATTCACTGGTTAGGCCAAATTTGGGGATCCTGCCCATGTCACTGTCTCATCCCAACTGATCACTATTTAATCAGTTGCAGGGCACTGAGAAAATTGTTGGTTGATTTTCTTACTTTATTTCCATATAAAAATTTTATTGAAAAACCTCAAATTTTCATCTCCTTCCTTTGAACCACATTCCATATGGTGTTTACCTGGTGGTCTGCCACTCTGCACTCTGGGTGGGCCTTACCAATCCTCTTGGTTACCATGATTCCCTCTATCGCCAAATGGGCTCAACAAGTCCAAATTTTTGGCTCTAAAACCCAGTTCTCATGACCTTTCAGAAGCAATATACAGGGATTTTATGGCCCTATGTTCACCAACTACAAGAGAAAATTCACCTCTCTTTTACCCCCAACAAAATGGTCTTAACCACTAAGAATCTTGCAGAAACTATCCCAGTAGTTTCCGCCCCTGTTACCAGAGCCCCTGGGTCTGAAATCTATTTAGTGTGGTTTGCTGTTGGGATACTACTGACCTTGATGTTTTGCCACCATTTTGTGGTATCCTATTTCCCAGCTTCTTATCAAGTCGTATGGTCAGCAATGCCTCTGGCATTCTGGCTTGCTTTCTGGATGCTTACGCATCTCAACTGGCAGGCTGGTCTAAACTTCTTCTGCCGTTTCCAATCGACCAACCATTAC
>JAKSZP010008792.1:0-21491 GCA_022478985.1 Massospora cicadina
CAACTACTACTCTGTGACAATGGAAAAAAACTTCACCTCCAGAGTAGTTAAAATTTTGGCTACCTCCATGGGAGCCCAGCAACTATTCTCAGCTCCATATAACCCACCAACCAATGGTACGGTGGACTGAGCAGATGGTACTTTGGTTTCCATCTTACATAAAATGGCCTCGTCTGATCCCCTTCATTGGGATCATTATCTCCCTAGTGCTCTTATGGCTTACCAAATTAGCTATCACCAGATTCTGAAAATGTCCCCTTTCTGAGTTTTGTATGGCAGGGAACCAGGCATACCTGCCCTTCTAGCTAAGGATGTCTTCTCTAGTGGAGAGGAGCCTGAGAAAGCCATTCAAAGGTTAGCTAACCGCATCATTCAGCTTCAATCAGAGGCTATGACCAGCCTAGCCAAAACGGTCACTAAAGAAGGCCAAGCTGCCAATGAACTTCAGGCTCCCCTACCTTCATTCTAAGTGTCATATATGGTCTTATATTACCACAATTGCATAACTCCTCGAAGTGGCAAACTTGGATTAATCTGGGAGGGGCCATTTAACCATCACGTATAAGAGAGGAAATGAGTATTCTATAGTCTTTGGCTAACGGAGTTACCATAAACCAGGTACATGGCCGCTTCCTATGGCCCTACACTCCCTCCAACATTCTTGAGGGGGGCAATGTCAGACATTCTCCTTCTCGACTTTTGAAAAAGAATGTTGGAGGTAAAAATGCCCCCAAATCCATTACTATGATTGGCCAATTACAGGTCCAATCTTCCAACAATATTATGGCTAATGAGGATATGAGTACCATTGGCCAAAAGTCCCTGGTGGATTCTTGGTGGAACCCTACCCATTGGGAAAACATGTTCTATAATCAAAATCAGCTTATTAAGGTAAATACTGATAATTGGATCGCTCTGACTCCTCAGCCATTTTTGGGGCGTCCATCACATGGTTCCCCCTCAGCCGCATCTCATTCCATACCACACGGGTTTGTTTTCCCCTGAGGTGAGAAGATTTTACCTGCCAGTGATTGGGTGCAATTTATCAAATCATTACCACACGGGTTTGTTCTACCCCAGAATATTTTCCCTCATTCTGATAGGCCAAAGCCTAGTTTTTCCTAATCTAGACGACTAAGCTTTTTGACATTATAGCCCCAAATTCCCATGGCCCCAATATTTGAACTAGTTTAAATATGAAATACTAGGATCGAATAGGGGAGCTTTTTCTGGCTTGCCCCGCACAAATAAAAACATAAAATACAAAACTTTAAAAAAAGCGTTTATTATTACTTTTATTTTAAAAGCAAGTTTTTTATATATTTTTGAGAAATATTTGTGGCATCCATCAGCGGATCCCACAGTGGTACTAAAGTATTTGGTGATTTAATTATCACTTTTTTCATCTCATTATTGTTTTTCTTTTGGCTAATCTTCCTGGGTCTGGTTTTGTGGGTCCATATCAGGGAGTGTCGCAAGGTTTGGGTGAGCACCATTTTTTAAAATATAGAGAATTACTTTCTTGTTTATAAATTCCTGTATGAATAATCAGAAAGAAGTTTAGTCAAAAATATCTTCAATCTTTTGCCAGTGTCTTATGGTATATTGACTGCTTAGAAGCTTACTAGGCTTGTCTATATTAAACAACCATTTTGGCCTTCTATGGCTAATTATTCCCTAAAAATTTGGGCACTTCTACTGACACAGGCAAAGATACAAGCTGGTGATTTTTTTCTTACAAGTTTGTTGACACTCTTGGTAATAACCAGCTAAAGATAAAAATACCATATTAAAAAGAATTTAGAAAATATATCTATTCATTAGAAGATATGATTTACTAAAATTTCTCGCTTAGCTAGGCGCTGGTGTTTATACCTTTAGGGCATCTCATGGTCATAATTTGATAAGGCAATTTTCCACAGACAATATTTTCCACCTCAATTTGGCTAAAGAACTGGTACAACAAAGTCATTTTACTAGGTCTATTGGTGGCAAAGTACTTATAAGTTTAGGAAGGTTTCAGGTACAAAAAATGCAACTCAAATATGCAAAATTATTATAAGATCTGCCCAAATTGAGTTTAATCATACAGCTGACAATATACAATTGTTTAAAAATTGCCATCAATTCAAGATTAATGATGTACACTAATTGGGACATAAGCAGGGCTCTCAATAGCACTAGGTACACCATTTTGGGCTGACCATGTAGAAATGCTATTATGCTGATTTGAATCATTGACATACAAATTTTACAATATTTTGGAAGACTAATTTCATTAACTCAAGGGGGAAACTATTGGTGTCATTTGCCCATGGTAAATTTAGAGAAAAACTGAATATTAATCCCAGTGCAATAATTTTAAATAATATGTCACTTGTATGCATAGTTAATTTAAAAAACTTTCTGAATCCATCTTCAGGGTAAATGGTCAGAATTGATGACTCTTTTTTAATCGTTTATTTTTAAGTCATCCATCAGAATCTAACAGACCCCATCACCCCTTCTGAGGATTATTATAGATTGCAAGACCCAAACTTCTCAGATTTCCTCCAACTCCTCATAACTGGGGCCTTTGTCCTGGGTGGAAGAGAAAATCTAATGTGAGTTTTTACTTTACTAACCCCAATAATAGGTCTATGTTCTAATAGCTCTGGATGTTGAACGGATTGGAGTATGTCTTACTGAGCGCTACCTGCACAAAACATCTCATCTCACCTTGTATCATCTGTTGCAAATATCCAGATTCCGCCACCAAGAATTACTCTGGAATCTTCAGCTATTTTTACCAAATGTACTCAGCTTATTCAGTATTACAACTCTGCTTCTTTTTTTTAGAAGTGAGAACTGGAGCACAATTCTTGATTATTGGAAACTTATCAATAACATATAAGCACTATTATCCTGCTTGATGAAGGGGTAATGAGATTATTTTTATTAGAACTAAACACAACTGTTTATTTGATTTTTAATCTTTTTCAAAACCAGATTGGGGTTAGTACCACTGATGTACAAACCTAAACTGGCGCCTTGAGAGCCTTTATAAAAGATTGCCTCCATTATTCATAATATTTAGTTGATTACACCTGGAATACTTTATTAAAATGCTCGTTTCTCTGATCCTCCTGAGATGCCAGGGGAACTTGGCCCTCATGAAAGCCCTGGATTACTTGGGCCCCAAGACCTCCTGGAAACTCTGGAGCACTTAATGTCCTATAATTTCAGTTCAACCTGGGCCTACAGCCGTCCCCTGTGCCTCCTGGGACTTCTGGGCTTAGTAATAGTTCAATTATATTGTGGATTGTTTTAATTTGTTGTTACAACAATTATAGATACTAACACCTATATTAGATGTGTTGCTTTAGGAGGTGAGCTCACCCAAAGTGGAATTCTACTACATGCAGCTAAATCTCTAGATGCCCACCATGTTCAACTCAAATTCTTGACTGTACTACCATCCTTGGTACAAGGGATTGATCAGAAAACTCTCGCCATAAAACAACACCAGCTTGCTTCGAGATACAACTGCAAGTTTATAACATGAAGTAAAAAATTTGACTCAGCATTTTGTTACTAAAACTGCCCTTCATGCCGTCCATAAACAAATTGTCCTTTATATTAACACTGTGAATGATTCACATAGCCAAGTATATGCCCTTCATCCCATGAATATTCCCAAGGTACTGAATCTTCCCAGTTTTAAGATATACCTAGTGTGTCCATTCATTTTATTAACCCATCACCCCTCCAGGAAACTCTTTCAATCCATAAAAAGGACAAACATCTTGGGAAGGAAGTGTCTTCTTTTTTTTGTACTGTTATGAGAGCGCAATGGAGATGTCTACCAATTACAAAAAACTCAAACACTTAACTAACAGATTCAGAAAATTTGCTCCAGAATACATCATTTCCCATATAATGAATCATTACACCTGGGATGACGATAAGACCGCTCTACTCAGGTAATTTGGGAGTTACATAATTTTGTCAAATTAAAAACAGACGTGTATAAGGATAAACTAAATTTAGGAAATTTATCTGTGAGTTCACCCAAAGGTTTGATCTTGATGTCCAAACTATAGTCAAGAGAAACCAAATCATCTTAGATGCCATTACAACTGCCTTGTTGGCTTTCAAAACCATGCCAATATCCAGTTATACCTCAAGGCGGCGAATCCCAACCTTTTGTCACTACTTTATATTAAGGAAGCACTTATGAAAATTCTTCCTGTTATTTTAATAATGCTGAACCTTCTCATTCTAACCCCAAACCTCAACCAAAAGTTTTATGGGTAGTGCCTCCCAAATCCTATCCAGTGTTAATACTATATTCATTACTAGCGTCCCACTCATACTGTGTATAACTGCTACCAACGTCTTCAAAATAATGCAGCAAAAGATCAATCATCTTAGGCTAATATCTCCCTCAGCTGATGAAACTAATTGCTTTATATTATGAATTCTATGCTTATTACTCCTGGCTGCTTTATATTAGTCGCCCCAGCTGAAGTCAATTTATACCTCTATACATGGCAATAAAGCTATTAAAATTTCATATTTTTCATTAAGCAATTACTAAAATAAAGTTTTATAGTTAGTACCGCAAGCTAAAGCCAGGCATTAATTAACAAAATTTTAATTAAGTGAAAACCTAAAATCTGGCTTAGACAGATTGCTTTCTCTGCTCAACATAACTTTCCAAGCAATTTATTTAGTAAATTAAAAGCAAACAATTAATCGCCCACTGAAGTCTTGCTCTGATGTTGTTGGATCCCCTGCCAACTGTTCCAGTGTGGGGCAGTGGCGAAATTCACCCCTCCATTTTCCATCTGACAGGAAAACGCGCTTGGACTGGCTCGCCCAATCATTCCAAACCCTTGGGACAATTTGTTCCTCCTAAGGATTTCGATGCCCATCTTTCCCAAACCCAAGCAGTGCCCCACAGCCCCCCGGTGCTCCTCCAGAGCAACATGCATTTCAGCCTTAGGGTCAAATATGGGAAACTCTTTCCCTACGACAATCAAGCCATTATCAAAATGGCACAGGCGGTGATGACACCAACCTGTTTTATTGACTTCCGCCCCTATAAGGGGTACTTTGATCTTGGCTTCCCCTGTGAAGACAATGCCACCACTGCGTCAACAGTGCCATTAATATTTAATAATATTCCCCTTCCAACAACTCAGACCCAGCTCCCAGAAGACACCACCTTAGTGGTCCAGTTCACTGGTTTGCCCACTTACCTCCCCCCTGAAGTTCTCCACCAGGAGCTGATGGAAAGGTTTGGCAGCCTACGGCGCCAACTCCATCTTGCAATGTGGTCCTAAATGGGGCCACACGCCTTACTGGGCCTCGGGCATATGGCACAATCAGCCCTGAATTTACTAAAACGTCTTTGGCAATTCCCCCTCATGCCACCATCCCATCTGCCCCCAACCATCCGTTCTGGGCCCGCGTTGAGGGCAGACGGACGATTTGTCCATCCTGTTTTGAGTTAGACCACTTGAAATGCAAATGCCCATACTCAGAAACTTCCGCCAACGCTGAAAGTTTGCCCAACAGCCACAAATCCGCCACCCACCCCACACCAACTCTGACATGGGGTAAGATCCTACCTTCCCCTCCTCCAAAGCCTAATGCTGAAGCTGCACCTGCAGCCACTAATCAGCATACACCTTGCCCCAGGGCCACGCATGATTCTTCCAATCAAGTGCAGGATTGGACCCCACTTCAATCCCAGGAAAAATCCAGAAACCCGGCCAATCCTCAACCATACGCCGATTCCCCAATTCAATTCAACCAAAACCCATGGGATTATTTGAATGAAATTGAAGAATCAGGTAATGTCATTGAGGAACCATCACTGCAAGTTGACAGGTTCTGTAATGCAGAATGGGATGCAAAATTCCCGCCTCAGAAATATGCCCCACAACCTAGCGCCAAACTGTTCTACAGTGACCACCAGCTTGCAGTAGAAGAAGCCGCCACACCAGATTGCCATCCACTCCGCAAAGCTGCCACCAAATCTGTGGCTGCTCTCGTAGGAGGAATTCCACCTCCCATTATCCCCAAAGATCTTACTGCACAAAGTAAGATCAACATGAAAACTTTACACAAAAACGTCACTGAAGCCATCCAGAACGTGGTAACAGTAGCGCGGAATCTGAAAGCAAAAACAACCTGAACCAACATTGCCACGTTCATTAAATTCCCAGAAACCTGCCTCAAAGCTGAAGATGCTTTGGGCAAATACATCGGTGGTCTAGTGATGGCTGGCAACTATTTGGAAGTTCCAGTCATCAAGGATATCGAACCCCATGCCGCTGATGCCCCCACACCCTTACTATCTGCCTTAACACGCACCCTACTCTGGGATGAGATGGATGTGGCTGAAGACGAGCCCCCTGATCCCCCCTCCCCATCCACCATGGAGGGATAGCGGTATTCGCTGCCCACCTGGTTGGATATTTTGATAGGTATAATTCAATTGATCCATCCATTTTGGGCTTTTTGTTTAAATCATTATTTTTTATTATGATATTTAGTTTTAGTTTGGTAATGTTCATCCCCTGGTCGGCTTACCTTAGTCAAATAAAAAATAAAGTCTGGCTTAGACAAAAGCCTCAGCTAGCCTCACCGCAAGCATCTACTGACTGTCTTCTGTCTTTTAGTTTATAGTTTGGATCTAAGTTGTATGTGTGGAAGTAGTAGTCCATAAAGTTAATATTTTGGCTATAATTGACACTTAGTATCAGGTTACGTCATACTCTCTTGGCTTATTTAAACTCAAAATGGCTCCTGACTTATTTCACAAGGCTAAACATGTAACAGCGAGAGCTCAGGCCCACTAAAAAATATTGTAGCATACTCTGCCTTGCCTCTAAGGTTTAGAAGCTTCTGATTACTTTTTATGCTATTTCCTTGGAATTAATTATTAATTACTCATTGGAGTCCAATTATTGAGAGAATATATCTGTATACTCAACCATAAGAAAAATATCTCTTTTCTTGGATATTGGTTACCACCGGTATTAGATCTCACATCCAAAAAATTGAGGCTGAGAAAAGAGTTATGCCTCATTGAGTATCCTACCTCTATCTGCTGAATATAATACCAGATTTTAGTGATAAACTAAGCTTTCACTCAACACAGTGGATGACAAGGATAATATACCTCTTTATGCCCCCTTAATTTTGTATCATACCTCCATGTTCTCATATCATGGTGGACTCTCAAGTTAAAGTTACAATATCCATAATCATATTTAGAATTATTTAAGCAACTAAATATTCCTAATAAAAAAGCTTTGGTCTTCCCTAGGATCTTGGATCCTGCCATGAAAAACCTGTCTCAATTTATTTAAGAATATAACCAAATCAGGCTTCTCAGAGAATAAAGTTCTCTTGATTGTTGCCAGAGTCCAAAAATGGGCTTGAAGTCGAAAAATTAGCGAAGAGATTGAACAACAAAAAGAAGGTGAAAATATAGACTACTCTTTTGTGTTAGAAAGCGTCAATATTTATAGGGCGTGTGGGGACATGGTGCCTCAGTGGCCTTCATGGCCCCAAAGTATCAGGATCTTTTACTGCTTTCAGATCGATTGCCTGGATAGCACTCTCATTGGACTGCATCGTCCTCATGACCGCGGCAATGGGGGATGCACCTCTCAAGGTTCAGGAAGCGGGGATGGGATTCCTGAAGGTAATTTCATAGATTCTTATATGCGAGATGTTTCCTTATCAGCTCTAGTTTTGAACCTATAGGATAAGGTTCCATTCACATTGGTTTGAGAGTCAATCTGTTAAGGCTTAATTCAGGAGCAGGTATTTCAGCTTGCTCATCATCTCAAATCCCAATAACGCTCCTCTCAATATCCTGTTGGAGGGGAGTATAGGGCTGAAAGAACTGGCCATGCACTTGAACACCTCTGTCCCCCAATTGACGTTGGCAATGGAGTACTTGGAGTTCGCCTTGTGAATTACCTTATAAGGTCTGAACCAAAAAACGTTGAGCTTATTCTATTGACCTCCAGGTTGAAGGTGATAGAAAAGAACGAGGTCACTTAATTAAAAAAGGGGTAAGGAGGGCTAGCCAACATTTAATTGGAATGTTTCCCCTCTGGTGGTGGTGACAATGCCTTGCATGGCTAGGGCTAGAAGCTGTACAATTTCATCATCTAAGGCCCTCATAGTTATAACAGAGTTTTCAGTAGCGGAGATTTTGAGAAAAAGCTGAACGCTACTTGGGATTAGGTAGCACGTCCATATAGAGCTTCAAAGGGGGACATTTTAATGACGCGGTGTTAGCTTATTCTGAAGGCAAGCAAAGCGCTGGGTATAAATGATTACAATGTGCAAGGTCAGAGGCGGTCATCTTCCATAAAATAGAGACTAGGGTTCCATTAGCGCATTACATCGCCCCATTAGTGGATTGTTTATAGGGGGCATTGAAACTTTGGTTAGTGCCAAAAACGAAGTAAGTTTTTGGTCTACCTGCGAGGTAAAATTCAACCCATTGTCCAAAATTAAAGTTTGTGGTCATCAATGCCAGGTGAAAATGGATCAATTAAGGAAGAGATCCATGGTTTTTGCAGTGGCAGCAGGGACCAAAATCGCTTTGGCCCATTTAGTTATATGATTCACGGCTAGGAGGATACTTATGGCAGCGCAGTCCAGTGGAAAGATGGCCTATAACATCAATGCTAATGATATTGAAGGGTCCCGTTAGGGCAACAACTGAGTGTTGATATCTAGGACTGGCCCAATCTTGGGATCAGAAAAGTTTACAGGCCTCCAGGATCTCTTGGATGGTCTCCACCATTTGGTTCCAGTAACATATTGACTTCAACCATTTGTGAGTCTTCTTAACTGATCCATTTCCCAAAGTAGTATGGTCCTCTAGGATAACGTCAGTTCAGGAAGAATGGAAGACATAAGGGAGCCATCTATTATTGACCTTCTTGTATAGCATCCCTCCCTTGATCTGAGTGTCCCAGGTCATCTTTTGGAGTTCAGCTTGGACCTCAGGATTCTCCAACTCCCAAAGTTCAGGTTGACCAATCAGATTATATAGTTATTCCTTGGGCGTTAAAGCAGCAGCACTGGCATCCTAGAGAAGCCATCGGCGTTTTAGTGGATTTCGCCTGAACAATGAACAATGGTAAAATCATAGCTCTGCAGTATTAAGGCCCATCTAGATAAACGGCCATTTAGGTCCTTCATCTGCTGGAGCCATCAGAGCGAGGATGATCAGTGTCAATGGTAAAGGGGGTGTTATAGAGATAGGGCCAAAAAATTTTGATTTCTAGCAAGACAGCCAGGAATTGCTACTCAGTAACACTATAGTCCCATTTGTCTTTACTCAGATCTTTCTAATTAAGGCCACTGGGTGGTCACCTGATTTTTGGCATGCTGGATTAGGATGGCCCTGATAGAAACATTGCTTGCATTTGTAAACAACAAGAAAGGTGGTTAAAACGTGGGTGGATTAAAATTTATTTTAGTACAAAGAGAGGTCTTCACCGCATTATAAGCCTGTACTGTTCCAGCCACCACTCAAAAGGCACGTTCTTCTTCAGGAAGTAAAATAGAGACTCAGCTAAGTCAGCAAACTGAGGGTTAAATTGACAATACTAGCCCACCATGCCAAGGAATACCTGATTATCCCTTAGACTCTAGGGGTGTGACATCTTTGTTATGGCGTCAACTTTGTCCAGCATGGACTAGATGCTATCTTTTGAAACCTTGTGTTCCAGAAACTCCATCTTTAACTGGAAGAAGGATCACTTCGAAGGTTTGAGCTTAATTATAGTCTTCTGGAGCCTAGTAAAAACTTCCTAAAGATGTTCAATATGTCCATTAAAGGTTCAATAGAAGACAGTAATGCTGATGAGGTAGATGAGGTAGATGAGGACAAACAACATCTTCAATTCCATGATTATTCCATCTATGGTGCGTTGGAAAATGGCCAGCGCGTTACAGAAGCCCTGGGGCAATCTCATGGGCTCAAATAGCCCTTCATTGGCTATTAATGCACACTTGGCTCGATCTTTGGGGGCAATCTACACTTGCCAATATCCACTGGCATGGTCCATCGCAGAAAAGTACTGTGATTCAGTGAGCAGTCAAAGAGAGTTGTCAATTTGGGGAAGTGGATAACTGTCCTTCTTGGTGATGGAGTTGAGCCATCAATAGCCCATCACCACCCAATAATGCCATCCTTTTTCCAAACCAGCAGGAGGAGAGAGGATCAAGGGCTGCGAGAGGGCACTAATAATCTGGCTTTGAGTAGTTGTATAAGCTCCACCGCCAATTGGACTTCTTCAGCCTTACTCTTTTGGTAAGGTTGGGACTGGAAGGGGGGAGCGTCCCCAGTATCCACATGATGTATAACCTTATTCATTCTTTCAAAGTTGTAGATCAAGGTCAAAAATTGGTCTTAATACTCCTCCAATAATTCTTGAACTTTGCGCCGTAGGTCTTCAGTGATATCCTTTCCAATACTGTTTTCAACCAGGTGCATGGATGAGGGCGTCTCCTACCAAGAGTCCCTTAGGCTCCTAAAACTACAGACATTGTTGACAGCCTTTACTGGTAGGAGTCTGACATAGGCGGTGGGACTAATGCCTATTACTCTGGATCTGTTAGTAAGGTTAGCCAACAACACGGAGATAGATCTGGCATAATCTGGATCTAGGATTGCTGAGAAGATTAGCACATCCTTGGTAAATGGGTTGTTTAGTCCAAGGATTTTAAGCAGGTATCCAGAGGTTATGTTAACATGGACCTGGGTACATACAATGATCCTGGGACTTTAGAGGTAAGGTCTCTAGGTAAGTAGATCGGCCTGCCTGTCCAACAACAGCAGGTAGGGGCAGACAGACCTGAGAACCCCTAACATGGTATTAGAGTCATTTGAGTTGCCCTCTGTTGAATTTTAAGCCTACTTCAATTGGGCTGGTTTTTCTGAGATAAATTTAAGTTTTGAGCATCTATTGTATGGAGACAATAGACCAGACAGTGAAAAAGTCCAGATATAAACTCCTTGAAAATGACACTTCATAGCTGTATTCTTTTATCATTTACTTGGACAATGGCTCGCTGCCCTGATCCTTTTGATCCCAAGTAAAATCTTAACTTAATACAACGTAAAAAATATTAATTACAAAAAGCTTGTATAATGAAAAATTAACTTGTAGTGATAAAACGATTGTATTTTATTAGCATCAATTTGGAATTAATTTATAGGGTTTGATGTTAACCACATCTTACCCATGACGCCTCATTTTCAATGGCACTTAGTCAGAGAAAACGTAATAAGTTCATCTGAGAATCTACAATCTTTTGACTTGGGGTATCTCACATGGCCCCAGGGTCAGTGTTAAACTTGTAATATATCAAGACAGCGTTTCTGATGCATCTGCAAATATCTGACTCAATGCTCCTCTCAAGCAATTGGCAGCACATACTAAGGTGTTTCATACCATTAATTAGTAATTAATATGATTGAAAACTCGATTGACATTAAAAGCTAATTTTGACATAGACCAATAAAGCCATTGTGCCCAAGTCATCAAGTTGACTATTATTATAAAGTCCAACTTAACCAACAAAGCCCCTGACCCATGTCATCATAGTCAGATATTATCAAGTGTAATTTCTAGGCCACAAATCCCAAGTTTGGATATACTTAGGATATTTTTGGTCCATAATCACTGATAATTTCAATATGATACATAATAAAAAAATATTCAACTAATATTATTATTTCCCCTATCAAATTACCTGACAATTTAGGTCAGTCAATAATTCAACAATTCCCTCTCCTTGACTGGATAAAAGCAGAGGGCATCCTTTTTCCTTGGTCACAACATCCGACTTTTCTCAATCTTCAGAATATGATGCTACGTTAATAGCCTTTCAGCCCATGAAACTTTCTTAATAAAATCTACAATTCCATGCTGCAAGCTACAGTTAGCTCAGGTATTTTCCCTTCGTTTCCAAGGTTGGTTCAACCAGCTATACTTTGACGTTTTCCAAAAGTACAATTTCTACGCCTGATTTAATTCCAAAAATTCTCAACGAACCCAAACCAGCCCTCTTGGCTTTGATCTCACTCTATTCTCCCAAAGAAGGATCATATAGCCTGAGTGGCGATGAGGTTTTAGAATCATGAATTAGATTTATTTTTCTTATTTGTTATTTTTCATTTTTATAAGTTTTATTATTATCATTTTTTGTATTTTTTATGTTTTATATTTTTTCATTTTTCGTTTTTTTTTTCTTTTTTAATGAGAAGTTAATAGAGCTTACTAAGTGGAAATGTGAAGAATCCAAAGAGTTTAGAGTATGCTTCAGGGTATTTCTAATGCCAGGACATTTGTTGTTGAATGTGTCAATTGGCATAAATATATTCACCCCCTTTAAGCTTGAGTATCTGCTGCATTTCTCAGCCCCTCAGCTGGAATATTCTCAAGTATATTTTTCACATACAGTTTAGCAACTACTTCAGAGGCTTCAGGTATGACAACCTTACTCTGAGAGCGAGTTACCATTTGTACGTTTGAAGAATCTTCATTTGATACTAAAATTGAATCACTTTCATTGTTAAATGAGGCCCCATGGCTCATGTTTTCATGTCAGTCAGATGGAACTGGTGTTTTTGGCACAATAGATCATCCCGCATCTATTGTGCTTGTTCTTTTCCCTCCACCTGCACGGTATTGAGAAGGACTATATTGACATTTCGCTGATGGCATCAGGAAGCAAACTTTCCTTTACAGTTGCAGTTATAGCATGTAATCTCATTAAAAGCATGAGGCCCTTGAATTTGAGGTTTGCTTAGTTTTCACAGGCGGATCACTGTCAGTATTATTATTGGTAATGTAGGGTTTTTAAGCAGAGGCAGCAGGTCCTGATCTGTATCCAGTATTGGGAGGGCCATAATTTTGTGAGTATCCCTGCAGTTAATCAACCAATTTGGATGTTGCAAGGTTTTGCATAAAAGAAGGCAGTAAAGTTTTGACAAATTTTGATAATGTTGTACTGCATGTTGTAATGAAATCTTAAAATCAAAAACGATCAGAGCCTTTGCATCTAGGAGAACTTGAGCTTCACAATAGAATTGATCTGCAAATTTATCAATTGGTTCATCTTTTTTAAAGCTGATATTCATGAATTTTGATTTTCAAGTTGACATTTGTTCTGGACCTCCAAACTCATGAAGCACGGCCTCTTTGACTTCAGCGTAGGTTGGGTTTTCATCCAAATGGGGAATAGTTAACACATTACTCAATTCAGCAAGCAGTTGACCATAGTGACCACTTTGTTATGGTCACTGGTCCCATACGTGGCTATTTCAAAGAATTTGATTAAATTGGCCATAATTCCATTCTTATTGAAAGCAGGCAGGTTTGACAGTTTGTAATTATCATTATCATTCTTATGAGTATTGTGATTACTTCTCTGCTGGCTTGAATCAGGCGTATCAGGACACTGAGGCGCTGCGCCACGGTTAGAGGAACTTGGGTTGGACAAAGCAACCATTCTACGTAACTGTTGCCACCGTGGCCCAGAATTAATCTCATAAATGTTCAGAGGCATCACTGTCAGTAGAATCGCTTTGGGCGTGCTGGCTTTGACCATTATCCCAATCCTTCAATATTGCAACTTTCTCATTCAAATTGGTCATTTTAAATTGAAGAAAATAAATTACTTGATCTTTCTCTCTGATTAATTCCTTAAAATCATTTACTTCTTTATGTAGAGCATTATTTGCCTCATTAATATAAGTAATTTCTTTAGTGAGATTATCAATTTTGATGACCCATTATGTTCGCTGAGTCTTGAAATTATGTAAATTCATCCTTGAAAAATTTATATAGCCAAGGGTTGCTCCCCAGCTCAGCGTGGTCACCATATGCGTTCTAAGCTTTGAGCTCCACTTGTTGACTTTTAGGCCTACTTCACCTGGTCTGGTTCTTCTGAGATAAGTCGGAGTTTTGAGCATCTATTTTATGAAGACAATAGACCAGACAGTGACAAAGTCCAGATATAAACTCCTTGAAAATGACACTTCAAAGCTGTATCCTTTTATCATTTACTTGGACAATGGCTCGCTGCCCTGATCCTTTTGATCAAAGTAAAATCTTAACTTAATACAACGTAAAAAGTATTAAATACAAAAAGCTTTTATAATAAACAATTAACTTGTAGTGATAAAACGATTGTATTTTATTAGCATCAGTTTGGAAGTAATTTATAGGGTTTGATGTTAACCACATCTTACCCATGACGCCTCATTTTCAATGGCACTTAGCCAGAGAAAACGTAATAAGTTCATCTGAGAATCTACAATCTTTTGACTTGGGGGTATCTCACATGGCCCCAGGGTCAGTGTTAAACTTGTAATATATCAAAACAGCGTTTCTGATGCATCTGCAAATATCTGTCTTAATGCTCCTCTCAAGAAATTGGCAGCATATACTAAGGTATTTCTACCACTAATTAGTAATTAATATGATTAAAACTTGATTGACATTAAAATCTAATTTTGACATAGACCAACAAAGCCATTGTGCCCAAGTCATCAAGTTGACTATTATTATAAAGTCCAACTTAACCAACAAAGCCCCTGACCCATGTCATCATAATCAAATATTATGAGTGGAATCTCTAGGCCATGAATCTCAAGTTTGGATATACTTAAGATATTTTGGTCCATAATTACTAATAATTTGATATGATACATAATAAATTAGCATCAGCTAATATTATTATTTCCCTTATCAAATCACCCAATGATTTAATTCCAGTTAACCATTCAACGCCCTCACTCTTTAGCAGGCAAGCTTGGGCCTTGATATCCATCTTAGATTTGCAGGATATTTCAAAGAGTAGGGTGAACCAATGCCCCAGGAGCCAAAAATCCGTCATCATAATGTATTACTGCAGAGTAGTTTAGAAGAAACTGAGTTTTTAGAAGAAGGCCATAGCTCAGGCTATAACGCGATGGCAGGGTGTTTAAAGAGAGATTTCTGAAAAATATAGGTAGGGAAGAATAGGCACCTATAGATCAGGTACATTGCAGGCAAGCTTTGCCATACTACATATATTGTGGAAAGTCTGGAGCAATCTTGATACGCTTCACCAACTTGGACAATATAACGTTTACAGGGGTATCACTTTAGACCATGGTGAGAACCAGAATCTTATGGACTCAAACTGTGATGCAGGTAACCAGACTTCCAAACTGTGGAGGTGACGTGAGAAACATGGGAGAGTCATTAGAAGAAGAGTAATCAGTATCAATTTCTTTATTATCAACGGTTATAAAAAGTTCTTCTTCAGGTACAATGGCTTCTTGTTTGTACAAGGTCATGGATGATCCTTGAGGCGTGGTGGGTATGTTAGAATGAAGTGCCTTGTCCATCATTCTGACGGCTCTTTTCCTGCCTCCTTGGCAAGTCATTTTAAGCATGTCTTGGCGCTTTGTCTGAAACCATTGCAGTAGATGCATTGGGGTCACGGATTCTTCTGGTTTCCAACCACATGGACTCATAGACATCTGGAGGAACCCAAAGGGGTAGCCTTGGAGTTCAGGGTTGAAGCAGGGATCTCAGTCGCTTCCTTGATTCCTTGAATGCGGGTGAAACTGTTCATTTGACTGATCATATGCATTTAAACTTTGGGAAAACCCCCAATGCAGAGATAACAGTGGTAATGGCGTTATCTAAGGTAATACAATTGGTGGTAACCAAGGGCTGCGCTTGAGCGTTGAAACGACTGTTGAACTCCATGGGGCTCTCCCCATCATTCAGGGGATTCCATGAATGCTTATTTTTGTTTAATTGAGGTTTGGTTGCTTCCAAATTATTGGATTAAGGCCATACGTACCTGTTCCCAGGTGTTGTATTATTTCAAATGGGGGGTATGATCTCCAAAGCAGTGCTGTTAAGACAGGAGGCGATATGCTTCACTTTCTGCCAATTGGTGTCCTCTTCCATGGAACTCTCATAGGCATACAGGAAAGAGGCGATGCTTTCCTGGCCAGGGGTGAACCTCTCCTTGATACTAGGTTTAAATTTAGTCACAAGAGGAGTGAGAGGGTTTTAACACCAGAAATAGGTCAGGCTCAGAGATCTCAATTTCCGCATAGTCAAGATGGACCTGCTGGTTTATTTTTTGTCTTAGGCCCTCGAGGTCCTCTTAAATATTGTACCGGTCTTGATTGAGGGAGAAAATGGAAGCCTTATGGGCAATTTGATCCTTTAGAGCTGAATATCGGCACCCTGGAGGAGAAGCTGGCTTTTGAGGGTAGTCAAATGGGTATCAAGCCCTCAACAGGTTTGTTTGAGCTGAGAGATGCAGCTATTGGTAAGCTTAGTGAAGGCTCTAAAGTTATCCATTTCGTCTGACAATGCCTCAATGGAGACCCTAAGGTTGATGGGGATTCCATCTACTCAGAGTTTGCACCCCTGGGCTACATTACAGATTTGATCATTAGATCAGCTAACGCTGCCAAAGAGTCCTTTTTCAAGGGTCATCAGGTTTTCCAGCGGTAGGTGTTGTGGGGCCAGAGGGCCCCAAGGTCCACGGGAACTTCAGGTCCTCTGAGTCCCTCACGTCCTTTGGGACTTTTGGGCCCCCTAGGCCCTTCAGGCCCTTCGCTCCAAGAGTTGTAGTTGTTTGAGACAGCTCCCAGTAGTGTTGTTGAAGGGTCTGCACCAGATATTCAACTTGGTGGAGGCGCTGGTTCCAAGCAGCCTTAAGGAGCTGGTATATCTGATTCATTTGGTCTTTGTGGTAGCCAGAAATACCGCTATCCAAAACCGCAGTTTGTCCTTGAGCTTTGTTTTTTAATAACGGTTAATAATAATGGCCTCTCAGTTTGACATGGACGAAGGAGAAGGCCGCGTTGTAAAAGTTGATGACATGGGAGTATAAGGTTTGGGTAAGCCCCTATTTTTTGGGATACTTAATGAAGGTGCAACCCAACTAGCTAGAGGAGGTGATGAATAGCATGGTTAACAAAGTTCTGAAGGTAGAATTAAGTTTCAGGGTCAGTTATCCTGTTGGCAGCTGGTCCAAGGCATAAAGATCTCACATGATAGAGGGCACATAAGAGGCGTGGGAATAGCTGGAGCGAGCACCCATGGAGTAGATGCCATTTACCAACCGTTTACCAGTATTGTTAAGGTTCTCATATTGAAGTTGATACTTATTTCCATCAACTGAGGCAGGGAGAACTGGAATGTGGCCTATAATTCTAAACTCTCAGGCTTCATGGGTGGCACTTCATATTGTGAGGTATTGATCCATCAAGCAACGCTTCTCAATTGATCAGAATATTGATCTTTGTGGATGAAGTATTCTAGATTATTTATGATAGCCGTTTTCACTTTGGACAGCTCAGAGCCCCCTGCAGTGAGCACCATTTCTCTCAGCATAACAGTTCTCTTGACTGTCACCAAAATCCAAAAATGGGCTCAGAGCTGAAAATTAGTGGAGAGGTCAAAACGAAAAGAGGGTTAGAATATAGAATACTTTATTGTTTTAGAAAGCATCAATATTTATAGGGTGCGTGGGGACATAGTGCATCAGGGGCCTTTGTGGCCCTGTAGGATCAGGATCTTTTAACGCCCGTTTGATTGATCGCCTAAAGGGCGCCATTATTGTAATGCGTCGTCCTTATTACTGCAGTGGTGGGGTGGCACCTCTCAAGATTCATAAGCTGGAATGGGATTCCTGAAGGTGATTCTTTATTCTCGTATAAGTGATACTTCCTGATCAGATCTAGTTTCAGTGCCTTCAGGGTAAGGTTCACGTTTTCACTGGTAAAAGAGTTGATCTGGTGAGGCTCAATTTAGGGAGCAGGGATTTCAGCTTGCTCATCATCTTATTTCTTGACAAGGCTCTTCAAGTATCATGACATGCAGTTATCACCTACATAAATCCCTGTCCTTTAAGAATATCATGACTTTAAACTGTTTCAGCACTCTACAAGATTTAGGAATTGACCAGCGATTACAGTTTCCCTAGTTGAAAGTAAATTTGAAGCAACACTATACTTGATGAACTACACGATGTAAAATCATTTTTCAAAGAATATGAATAATTTTCCTAAGGGACTTAATGATTAAGGGAAAATGTCTGGGGTAATCCATCAGGTGAAAACCAAATATCATCTCCCCTTAAAGCTCAATCTTAGAGAAGTCTAAAGTAGAGGAGCTTGAGTGGCTTTTGAGTTAGAGCAACTACTAGAGGCAGGACAACTTGTGCCATCTAAAACACTTAAGCTTCCCCTTTGCTATTAATATGCAAAAAATATGGAGATTGATAAGATTTCATGAACTATAAATAATTGAACTTTAATCAGCCAAAAGATAAGTTATTCCTTATCTTGTATAGATGACTCCTTATATCTTATGTCAGGATAAAAAGATTTATAAGTGATGGATCTTGCTGGAGGATATTGGCAGATTGACCTGTCCTCTGAAGATTGTGAAAAATGTGCAATTATCTCTAGTGAAGGGCTGTTTAAAAGTACACTGATGCCGCAAGGGCTATGCAATGCCCCTGCTACTCTTTAAAATGCAATAAATGGATTTTTAAGAGAATTAAAACAGTCTTACGTGTTATTCTAGCTTGACAACATAACAAGACCCTTTAAAACTTTTGACCCCATTTAGCTTAACTTTATGAAGTCTTTCTGCAATTATGACAACCTTTTCTAAAACTAAACCCATCCAAGTGTTCTTTTTTTTAAAACTAAATGGGCTTCATGGTTCATAAGGTAAGTCAAAGAGGAATATCCCCAGTTAATGTCAAAGTTACTACCTTCTCTCAATTGACATTACTAAGTCCCTTTTATTTGCAATTTTCCTAAATGGCCATTTGTTAGCCACTTTATTCCTCATTTTGCAGATGTATCTGAACCCTTATTTATTTTTAAAAAAGATATTTTTTTCAGTGTGTAGAAGAGCAACTACGGTACTTTGATCTGATATGCGTAGCTCTTACACACTCTCATGTTTTTATACACCCCAACTTTAACAAACCACTTTTATTTTTTGGTGATGCTAGTAATATTGCTATAGGAGATATACTAACCTAACATTCTAACAATTCAGTAGATCATTCCATTTCATATTACAGTAAACCTTTATCTAACGATGAACACAGTTATATTTTAACAGAATGAGAATTCATAACAGTTTTTAAAGGCTATAAACATTTCTGACCATATTTATATGGGGCCCACTTCATTATAGTGACTGATAATCTTCATTATAATGACTCCAGAAAATGAAAGATCCTGTTTGGCTTTGCACGTTGGTATTTAAAGCTCTAAGATTACACTTTCTTTTTAATTATTGTGAAGAGACAACATATAAAAACGCTGTTTGCTTGTCCAAATTAAAAATTCTAACTCTAAATGAACACAAATAAGATCAACTCTATGATATCTTAAGCCAACCTCAATTGTGGAAATATGAGCACATCATGATTTCAAAAGGGTATAGAGAAGATTAGTAAAAATTCAAATATGGGATGATAACTTCTAAGAGCTAGTATTATACCTATGCTTACCATATTCATCCCTCTAAATGAATGGATATATCATAGAGAGACGTCTGCAAGTTAGCCATGGTTAAATTTAAAAATATATTAAAGGTAAAACTCCCAACGCTACTGGCAGGGTGTGACGGTTGAGGTCTATCCTCAGCATCACATTGCCCTGATCTTTGGTAAGACAGGGCAGGCTGTGTCTGTATGTATGGAGGAGGAGGGGGCGTTGGTTCTGGCAAGGACGCCTAAGGGGCCGGAGCTTGGAGTAGGCCAAGGAGCAAGTTGGGCGTCCAAGTTAGAACAAAACGGAAAACAAGTAAAATGGGTAGTTTCGAGATTTGATTTGGATTCAAACCGAGAATGGAATGAAACAGGTGCTTAGAAGTTTCGCGGTTCAATTGGGATTTGAAATGGAACTGGCGCGGAACTGTTGAGGATCAGAACTGGCATGGAACCATTGAGTAAAGATTCCGCGATCCTGCTGTAAAGTTTACACCAAACATCATTCAAGTTGGCAATGGCACCATAAGCTTATATTATATTTTATTTTAGCTTTTAGCATGTGTATATAGGGAAGGAACTGGGAGCTGGAGGCTTCTCAGTTCTGTTTTCTATCAACTTGGCTAAATATTAAATAAAAGAACCTAAAATTCATATATTTATAATTTGGGTTTATTTTAAAGATATTGCCTAACTGCAGCCATGTTTGGCTTAAATCAACAAGAATTGGACTTTGAGAGTGAGCTTGGGAGGGCTATTGCCTCCCTCTATACCTTGTCTTGGAGTCAAGGCATGTTGCTGGGGTTAAGTATACTTGCAACTGTCCTCCAGGGGGTTCTTGTCCAATCCTGTAGCGCGCGCACCAGGTGAGTAGTATCAGGAGTCCTGTCAGCCCTATGGTCTTTAACATGGATCCTGTTGCCCAACTCATTCGTGGCTCATTGGAAGGAGCCAGTGCGTTACACAGGGGATGCTTTCTTCAATTCATAATGAATTGTAGTCTTGCTTAATATGCTACTTTAAGCTGTCCCTTCTCTCTTCCCCAAATATCAAGTGGTTCCTCCTTATGAACTCTTTATACGGTTAAGTTCAGTGTCATGGGAAAAATATACCTCAAGCATTTAATGCAATCAATTTATCATACTATCTGTCAATTACTTTCGCCAAATGGATTCAAGCTGTACTCCTTCCTTCAAATTTTCTAATGCTGACACCTCATAATTATATAACAGTACCATATTTTGACATGGCTGTCCTAAATTAATCAAATTGGACAATGGACAGTACTTTTGGCCAATGCTGGTGCAAGAATTAACCCCTAATAAGGGGGTCCACTCAAATCTTTACTGCTCTCTATTATAATGCAATCAAATGGATGGTAGAGAAAAGTTAATGCCAATTTTATCTCAACCTTTAAAATAGCCTTAATTGACCCTCTACATTTGCTTCAATACTTATTCAGTGATATTCTAGCCTAAAGAATTAGTTGCCATCAGATTAGCAAAATGTCCCCCTTTCAAGATCAAATGATAGGAATCCCCTAGTTGCCCTCCAAAGTGCAATCTATGAAATACCATGCCTCCCAAGAAACCCCTGAAGTCACTATGAAGGCAATCTCTAATGAAAACATTCAGCTTCAGGCTTTAGCTTCATAAAAATTGTCTGTTACCACCTCTAGAGAGGCAAATTTGTTTAACAATAAACATGCCCCTCTATATACCTTCCATCCAGGATATTTAGTCTTTTTGATCATCATCAACCAAGTAGTAGGGACAAAAAATTAGGTTCAAATTGGTCAGGACCTTATAAGGTCATTTATAAAAAGGTAAAATGAATATTAATTGTCAAGGTTGCCTAGGATCTTGTGGTGTTTTGGGTACATAGTTGATATTTACAAGTCTTTACCCTCCTATGCCAGGATC
>JAKSZP010008793.1:0-21403 GCA_022478985.1 Massospora cicadina
GGGCAACAGCTACTTATTTATAAGAAACCTACTTTAATTGAACTTTATTAATTAAACTAACATTTTTCATTATGTACAACATGAAACTTCGTTGCAAAGCACAGGTATTCTGCTAGTTTATAATATAAAATCTAAATTAATAAATTGAAAATCTGAAATTTTAGACACCTTAGCGAAGCATGGGTAAATCGGCTGGTTTTTATATAAATTAAGACCAAAAGCTGAGCCGATTGTGCTAGAGGTTTTAAAATCAATTGGGGTTTATTCAGTTTTGATTTAGATTAACTTGCTAATTAACCAAATGACCACTACCACTTAAAACCATTTATAGTATCAAATCGACCGAATATCAAACTTCTCAGCCGTAACAGTATACCGATTTCTATTAAAAACATAATTTTCACTTGTTGCATATAAAACTTTTTATTTTGCTATGAAAATTAAAAAAATCACTTCTTGGTGAATACCTACATCACATAAGGAATCTACTTGGCAAACTTCAAGTTTCTAGGTTGATATTTTTTAAGATTTTGTGATGAGTTAGTCGTGATATTTCTCTTATATTTAGATTTAATTTCTTTTTATCTATAATATGAAACCTAAATTAATCAGTTCAAATCATCTGGTAATAAATATACCCAAGCAACGCCAGGTAACTGCTTGTAAACCAATAAAAAAACCTTTAACCTCTTGCCCTACAATTTAAGTTCCAAAAATGTGGGCTCGAAACGTTCAAAAAAGCCCTCTCCGAGCCATTCCACGAGTCTCACATGAATCAGTTTGGGCCCGAATAACTGACCACATGTGAGACTCGTGGTTGTAGGTCAAAGGGTTAATTGTTATGGTAAAATTTGAAGCATGGACTTTTAAGTTTTAAAGAAGTTCCACTTCAATATCCCAAATTCCATTTTTACTATTATAAGGCACCACTTAATCGATTTGGCGGGCAATTAATGCTATTCTAACTCTAAAAACAATTTCAAGATGTTTATTTTCACACGACTGTTTATTAGAAACCATGGGATTTATTAGTGCACCTGGCACCACATCGGTTATCTTCAATAAGGAGGCCTTTAACGGGCAGTGTATTGTGCAGTCTTATGTTATTGGTATCAAGAAGCTATGTTTTCTACGGACCATTTACCTAAGCGTCATTATCTGTACAATGGTGTGCAATGTCCTTACGTGTACTGATTATAAAGATTTGTTCTTTCGCTTGCAGAATGTGAGCTACCATTTTCTCACTTTCTACATGATGGTACGTTTGCAACCAGATTCAATTTAACTTTTTTTAGTTGTCTACTGTCTTCACTTGGTGTCATTTAATATCCAGGAATCGTTCCTACACTCCATACTCTGGAGCCCATTGGACTCTACCTTTTTGCTATTGTTTACTTTACAGCCTTTGCCTAATATTTAACATCTTGGTTTCTATGGCTTTTTGGTCTTTAGAGGCCCGTGAATTTTTTGTTCCTGATCGCCCACTTCTTGAAACAGTTGTTGGAGTCAGTATGTATCTAGGCAATCTGATCATAGTTTTGAGTGAAGCATTGCTGGGTTGCAATCCTATGCATCTGGTTTGTCTTCCCATAGTTGTCCTTGTTTCTATTTTTTACCTTGCAATCTCCTATGTTGCTAGCTTAAGGTATGTTGGTTTACTTCTTTGGCTGAAGTTATTAGCTCTGATTATTGGGCCTATAAGTTGCTAAACTACAAAGAAGACCCAATGTTAGCTTTGACTTTCGTTGGTTGTGGCTTAGTTGGCGGGATCACGCTTTTCATTCTTCTTTATGTAGCTCATGTTTTCAGAGACCATTATGGTGTCCAATCTTTTGCGCTCAGAAATGGAGATAAGGTTAACATGCTTTATAATTACGATTATTTCTAAATACATCGGGTCTAACTTTTTTATACGAAAGCTGGAACTTTTTTATTTTTTTGCTGTCATATGACATGCTTACACCTAAAACAAGCGATTAATAAAATTAATCTTTTTACCCAAAAATTTTGAAGGTAAATAGTACACTTTAAACCAAGTTTGTGACTCAAACTTTTGATCTTGATATTGATTTCTACCAAAATTAGTTATGCTACTAAAATTCCCCTATTAGCAATTCTATAGAACACACTATAAGAACTTTACTTATTGTAAGCTTTCCATTGGGCTTTTGTCAGCGATGGTTTTGATAGAAGCCTTTTTTATTTTAAAGTTATACTTTTAGAGCATAAAGCTGTCTTATCATTTAATTTGATTATGTTTGGTTACATTAGACCTCCAAACATTATTATTAGTACTCTCACTGGCACAATTATACACTGCTTGTAACTTAAAGCTTTTGCCCGTAAGCCAACCATGAATCCTTAAGAAAATCGATTGCAGCTTACTTCACACTTTATGCATGAGGAGTGATGATATGCAGTAATGGTGGTTGCAAAAATTGAGTTACTTAATAATGGTTAGTAGGGTTTGTCATGCCTTGAATGACAAAGATGCAAACAGCGATAGAATACGATTTAAAGTAATGAGATAACTGTTACAAGGTTGTAGTAAAAAAACTTAATCTTGGTTAGTATCAATAAAAAATATTTTACCTTCAAACACTCTCATGTGATTTAGAAAGCGATATTAATTCATCCCGGAAGGCTACTATTTTGGAAAGAATATAATGGAAGCGAGAATTTTGATTTCAAACTCTTTACTGGTGATTAAAGAAAATAAATCAAAATTAGTTATGAAAAGTGTAAAAACCAGCGAGAAAATACTAGACTCTATAATACGTTTTGGACTAACCAAAGTCGTGTTTAAATTTGCAGATACATCTAACTTAAACTGTATCCCAAACGCCTAAAAAGTTCCTTAAGCTACAGCATATTTGACAAACTAACTTGAATTCTAGAATTTTCAAATAAATTGAAGAGTCAGAGTCCTATAAAGTTAATCAGTTTTGAGCATTCACACTTTTTATTTATTTAATACCTACTTGCATAATTAAGTAACATTAACACTCTTTTATCTTTATTTTGATTATCCATAATTAATTTAAAAAATCTACTAGGAACTGGAAGTTTAACTTTAAAATATATCCTAAGCTTAGATATTGTATTTGTTCTCATTAATATAATCCTATGCTGATACATAACTATTATATAAAGTTTGCCTAACAAAAACTGATTCATAAATTTTACCTTTATCTATCAGATACTAAACCTGATTAAGTCTATATTTGGTACTAATCCTTAGCATATCTATATCCACACTTCTTAACTACTATATAAAATACAATGTAAGTCTATATGTCTGTTCATCCAAAAGTTTTAATAATAGCTAGAACATAATAATTCACTCATAGGTAGAGCAATTAGTTATCATTTTGTATATTTTTAGTAATATAGCAATTATTATAGTCTTGGATATTATTAAAGCTAGCTTTTATTAAATAAGACATATACTATGATAAACAACAATGATCTAAAATTTTTATCTTGGTAATGGAAGAGTTTGTTCCTAAGATTGGCTAAAGTTATACTTATAATTAACTAGAGATTTTTTTAGCACAATGGCTGTGCCTTATTTTTATAATCTAAGTATTTCCAGTTCAAATTTGATAGTCCACAAATTAAAATTTCCAAATTTAGTATAGTATAATTTCAATAAATCCTTCTAGTCTGATAATTGAATTTCAAGTATATTTGATTTCTTAGATATAATATATTTATATATATATATTATATTTATAAGAAGACTGACACATTTATATATTCATGGTTTATCTAGATTATAATAAACAATCTGATTATAGTTTTTTACCTATTAGGTTACTTTTTGCTTAATATAAGTGAATTCTCTTAATTGGAAAAATTAAAGTCAAATTTTCTGGTTCAATTCTATTATCTCTTAGTATTTTTAAGTACTATATCATGCTAAGTGTAATGATTTCCACCATGGTCATTTGGCTTTACAGGACCTTACACCCCTTCTGGTCAAAGAGGGGTGCCAACCTTTGAGCTCTACTTCTGGAAAAGATTGTGGACTTGGATAACACCCTCAATGAGTGCTGGGTGGCCACCACTCCCCCTAAACTAAGCCCACCTCAACTCCAAACTAACAATTTTCTCACCATGTATGTTGTCACGATTCCAATATGACTGGACGATAAGCCCTAAGTCAATATGGCGAAATGAATGGAATCCGTGGGAATCAAACTGATAATGGTAATTCAAGCGCTTTGAAGCGAGGCAATATTGAGATTAATGAGTTTATTGGATATAACGATTTATTATTGGTTCACCTCTAAATAAGGTGATGTCAACATTTGATGCTTACAATTTAAATCACCTACAATTAAGGTGATAGCAAACTCAAGTTAACAAGCCAAAATGAGTATTGGTGGAACTGAATAGGCCAAGCTGTGAGAGTGGTATCATCCAAGCTGCTGTAATATAAGCAAGATGGGCGATCAAGAGGAGGGTGTGGTTTAATAGGAAGAAAGAAGGAAGATAGAGAGGATTGAAGGAAATTATTATATTAAAATAAAGTATTGTAGTGGGAGCAAGTGCACCATAGTTATTATTTTAATGTTTATTTTGGTTGTTACCAAGGCCCACGATCTTCATATTGTTGGTCTTATTGCTTGGTGGGCTAAACCCTGTGCAAACCTCTTACAGCATATCTCTAAGGTTCCACCAAATTAAAACAGTGGTGCTCACTACAGGGGGCCCATTGATCAGTAATAAAATAATAAAATTCAAGTTGCCTACTATGTCTTGTCTAGGTTGTTTGAAAAGAAATCTTCACGACACAATAGGACTGTTGCATATGAGAGTTGAAACTTGCATTGGACACTGTGCTCAAAAAAACAAGATGAGCTGCTACAGGAAGTATGCTGCGCTCAGCTGCCAGCCTTTGATTGCAATGGCAATACTCATGGATTCCTTTGATGATTTGAGTTTATGACTGAAGGTGCCTCAAACCAGCGCAGGGCAAAACTGTTAATCTCCACCTTGGATGTCGGAAGTACTGATAAAGTTGTTTGTTACCTTCCAGACAGTTCCATTACTTACCAAGAAATCAAGGAGATGGTGATACAGTTGTTTGGTTGAAAAGTCAAGATGTCTCAGCAGAAAGCTGAGTTCTTGGCCATTGGGTTTCAACAAAATGAGAGTCTCACTGCATTTGCTGAGTGGTTTACAATGGAAGCACATGTGTTGGTTGGGGCTGGGATTTTAGCTGAAGCTGATGTATGCATTGCAATGGCCTCTGCAGTGAAGCCATATCTTGAGATGTACAATGTTATGGCCTCATTGTTAGAGGATGATGTACCTCTCCTTAAACTCGTTCAGTTTGTACGTTGGTTAGCTGTATATTTCCCTCCACCCAATATTGAGCAGGTTCCCACTGTCGCTAAGGCCTACCCTAACCATGGGAAGGAAAGTAACCTGTCAATGCAGGTCATGCCAGGATACTCCCCGCAGCTCTCCATCTGTCCCATAACTGCTGAGCAACAACTGCCTGACTACCGCTTCAACCCTAACTACATTGATAAACAGCTGGTAGGCTGCCAACTTGGGTCTGGTTACGCTGATCATCTTTGGAATAACTTTCCAAGTGGGCCAACTTATATTAAGCACAGATGTAGGCCCTATGGAGTAAGTTTCTTTAATTGCGGTTGCACTGGGCACATGGGACGATGGTGCCCCAATCAACAGATCTCTCACATACAATAGGATCTAGGCTATCAGGGAAAAGGGCGAGCAGAGTAGAGATGAGATGCTCTGCTTCCGCTAATTCAATTGTAATTGTCCCCAATGTACATCATGAATCACCCTGTTTCACCTCAGGGGCCCACTCTAAGGAATTACTCTATCAACAAATCCCTTACCACCTTTTGGCCTCAAGTTGAGGAAGAGACCCCAATAATACAGACATGGAGTTTCACCAAGATGTTTATAAGCCATATGCCTAGCAGATCATTGAGCAGAATGGTACAATTGGCGGTGAACCCTCTGCATATGTTGCAGCTTTGAAGGTAATGGAGGTGGCAATACCTGTAGAAAAAATTGCCCAAGAGTATCCTCATGTTGGGGCTGGTATGCACACTTTTCTGGATAATCAAACGCCCTTGAATGTTTATGTATTGAACACCAAGGGTTCTTCTTAATCAGAATGCATCTACTGTGACATATTTGTACAGAATACCAAAATTTGGGCGATCATTGATACAGGCTCTCCTGTCAATATAATATCCACCAAGCTTGTAGCTAATCTTCTGCTGAAGCCAGATGTGGACCACTGAGTAGTGTATAGAACTGCGGGGCCCATAGTACTGTGTCAGAAGGCGCATATAGCTCATTGCCCTTGAGGTTTGGCTTTGTTGGAATATCCACTCCAGCTGTGGTGTTGCCTAATAACCATTATGACATGTTGATTGGGGCTGCATTTATGTGGCACTTTGGGGCTGTGGTTAATATGGTGGATGAAACCATCAGTATATTGGGACAACAGATCCCTATCTATTTTACTTCCTAAAGAGTTCCAGAGGACCCAATCCACTCCAGGCAAATTAGTATTGCTTATAGCGATGGTGTAATTCCTGTAAAATATCAACAGATGAAGCGGAGGACCTGACTGCTTTTAAACCAGATTTATGAGTACAAAGGGATTCCGCTATGAGCTGCAAATGCTTGGACTATTCATTTGGGGCATCAGGTCATAATTGGGACAGAGCTCAAAATTGATATTCTGGAAGGTCTGTATGGAGAGGTTGTGGAGCCTTATCTCCAATCACAGCTCAAACCACATGTGGCTCCTGGGTTACTGTTACCAGGGCAGGGGGAAGTGAAGGTGTTGATAGCAAATCTGCAGAAGGAGGTGATGAAGGTTTGGCGGCACCAAGTGGTGGCTTACCTACACCTGATCCCTATTGATGAGGTCCACCAGGTACATAACTTTGGTTTGTGGGAAGATCTCAGCTTGCCTCTAAAAACCTCCCTCAGCGTAATGATGGTGTTTCTGTGGGAGGCATTAACTGGTTTATTAGAGGATCAGAAGGACAGGGTGATGGATCTGTTCAAGAAATATTGCAGCATTTTTGCAACCAATGACCATGACTTGGGTTGCGCTTGCGGGGTTGTGCATCAGGTGGACACGGGAGACCACCACCCTATCAGGTCATGACCTATCTGATGCTCAAAGGCAGCAGAAGAAGTTGTATCTGCAGAAATAGATACATTGGTGGAACAGGGAATGTTGGAACCATCAAAGAGTCCCTGGGCATCTCTGGTGCTCATTGTAAAAAAGAAAGATGGCTCCAATCAGGTAGTAATCAATTATCAAAAGCTTAATAGCATTACTAAAAAAGATTTGTACCCGCTTCCATGAATTGATGATGCTTTAGATTGGTTAGGTGGGGCTAAGTATTTCTCGACCATGGACTTGATATCAGGATACTGGCAGATTGAGTTGCCAGCAGTGGAACAAAAAAAATGTGCTATAATTACCTCAAAGGGATTGTTTCAGCCTACACATATGCCACAGGGTTTGTGCAACGCCCTGGCTACATTCCAGTGGGCTATGGACACTATTTTGGGTGACTTAAAGCTGTCTTGCGTTAGGGGAGTGGAAGGTGAGTCAGTAAGGGCATACGGCTACCAACCTGAAGGTTGCAGGTTCGATTCCCACCCTTTGCACATTGATTGAGGTGCCAGCCAAAGGAAGCTATTGGCGGTTAGTAGGTCTAATAACACGAAAACCTTACCCATGATGTAATCAGAAAAATTTGAGTCCTGATCTGGAGGTGGAAAAACTTTCTTTGATGGAGTTGACCCTGTTCAGGTTTCATGTTGTTTCTTTCTTTCTTTTGGTAATGCCTGTCCCCTGGTCAGCTTGCCTCGGTTAAATAAAAATAAAGCTGTCTTGCATTCTTGTCTACCTTGACATATCAACATAATTTTTCAGACATTCAAGGAGCATCTTGGACACCTTGAGCAAGTATTTCGCCACCTAGCTGAAGCTAATATCAAGATTAAGCCCTGAAAGTGTCACTTTTTCAAGGAACAGTTGGAATACCTCAGCTTTGTGGTAGACTCCAAAGGGCTTAGTCCACAGCCGGCCAAGATGGAAGCCATCCACCAGATGGCTTGGCCAAGTAATAAGCGGGATATCCAGATGTTCTTGGGATGGTTGGTTACTACTGGTGGTTCATTCCCAACTTTAGCTGTATTGGGGCTCCACTCTTTGAGCTACTTAAGAAAAATGCTGTCTTCAACTGGACGGATTGATGTCAAACTGTTTTTAATGTATTATGAACTG
This sequence comes from Massospora cicadina, assembly GCA_022478985.1. Taxonomy (NCBI): domain Eukaryota; kingdom Fungi; phylum Entomophthoromycota; class Entomophthoromycetes; order Entomophthorales; family Entomophthoraceae; genus Massospora; species Massospora cicadina. Next base: position 8,309 of record JAKSZP010008793.1, read on the forward strand.
TGTTGGCTAGCGCGCCTGTTTTACAATATTCCAATTTTGAAAAAGAGTTTATTGTGAAAATGGATGCCTCACTTTCCGCTGTAGGAGCCGTGTTGTCCCAAAAGATGATGATGGTGTGGAGCACCCCATTGCCTATTGCAGCTGCAGTTTAACTGGCCCTGAACGGAACTACACCATGACTGAGTGGGAGTGTTTGGCAGTAATCTATGCATATAAAAAATTCTGGGTCTACCTTCATGGGGTGAAATTCAAAGTGGTAACGGATCATGCCTCCTTCGCTGGCTACAGAATCTGCGGGAACCTGAAGGGTAGCTCACACGATGGGCTTTGAAGCTCCAAGAATATGATTTTGAGATTATGCATCAGCCTGGGGAAAAGCATCAGAATGTGGACTGTAACGCACTGGCTCCTTCCAATGAGCCACGAATGAGTTAGGCAACAGGATCCATGTTAAAGACCATAGGGCTGACAGGACTCCTGATACTACTCTCTGGTGCGCGCACTACAAGATTGGACAAGCACCCCCTGGAAGACAGTTGCAAGTATACTTAGCCCCAGCAACATGCCTTGACTCCAAGACAAGGTATAGAGGGAGGCAATAGCCCTCCCAAGCTCACTCTCAAAGTCCAACTCTTGTTGATTTAAGCCAAACATGGCTGCAGTTAGGCAATATCTTTAAAATAAACCCAAATTATAAATATATGAATTTTAGGTTCTTTTATTTAATATTTAGCCAAGTTGATAGAAAACAGAACTGAGGAGCCTCCAGCTCCCAGTTCCTTCCCTATACACATGTTAAAAGCTAAAATAAAATATAATATAAGCTTATGGTGCCAGCCTGAATGATGTTTGGTGTAAACTTTACAGCAGGATCGCGGAATCTTTAATCAATGGTTTCATGCCAGTTCTGATCCTCAACGGTTCTGCGCCAGTTCCATTTCAAATCCCAATCAAACCGCGAAACTCCCAAGCACCTGTTTCATTCCATTCTTGATTTGAATCCAAATTGAATCTCAAAACTACCCATTTTACTCGTTTTCCATTTTGTTCCAACTTGGACGCCCATCTTGCTCCTTGGCCTATTCCAAGCTCCGACCCTTAGGCGTCCTTGCCAGAAACAACGCCCCCTCCTCCTCCATACATCCAGACACAGCCTGCCCTGTCTTACCAAAGATCAGGGCAATGTGATGCTGAGGATAGACCTCAACTGTCACATCACCCCCCTAGACAGGAAGAACTCTTGGATTTTCTCAGGACATCGGGCACAATCCCTAGCTGACTGCCATGTGGACTCCTCAATAGGATGACCCACCCAACGTACCAAGAATGAACGACATCCTTGCACCACTTTGGTGTCAGGAATCTCCTCAACTTCATACTCTTCAGCTCCTCCTCCAGCTGGAAATAAAGGAGAAACCCTTTCAGGTGGCTGGCCAAAGAATGGCTTGAGCTGCAATACATGCAACACCGGATGGGCTCTTGACCCTTCTGGGAGCTTCAGCTCAAATGCCACCTCGTTCACCGCCCTCACTACCTGATATGGGCCAACGCCACCAGCCCCAATTTCTGGCTCCTTACAGGCAAGGCATAGTTCTGAGCATTCACCAAGACCCAATCACCTCTCTTGAAAGCTCTACTTTCAGATCTATGCCAGTCCGCCTACCTCTTCTGAGCTGCGACCGCCACCACCAAATTCTTCTTCAGGAGCTCCAGGGTGTCCCAAGTATCTTGCGACAGCTCATCTGCCGCTGGATTCTGACCTTGCTCCCCTGGGCCCCATACCCTCTGGGTGTTGGCCGTGATTTGCAAAAAACGGGGTCATACCCATGGATGAATGCTTATGATTGTTATAAGCAAATTGAGCCAGCTTCACCCAATATACCCAGTCATCTTGCCGCCCTGAGACATAGCACTTCAAATATTGCTCCAATATCTGATTTACTCTCTCAGTTTGGCCGTCTGACTGAGGATGGTATGCTGACGAATGGCAAGCCTTGATCTTTAGATTCCCCAACATGTGGAGCCAAAATTTAGATGTAAATTGTGGACCACGATCCGACACAATCTCTTCAGGCACCCCATGTCTGGAGAAAACCTCATTTACAAAAATCTGTCCTGCCACCTTTGCAGAAATGGTTGACCAACAAGGGAAAAACTCTGCATATTTAGTCAGGCGAACCACCACCACCATCAAGGCATCCATCCCCTGTGACTTGGGCAGTCCTGTGATGAAGTCCACACTCACTGAGGACCATGGCCTAGAAGGAATTTGAAGCGGCTTCAATTTCCCCCCCCGGTGCCACCCATTGGGCCTTTGCCCTGGCGCAAACCACACAACGCGAAACATACTTCCGCACCGCCGCACCCACACCTCTCCATGAATAGTGATGGCGAACAAGATCTAACGTCTTCTCTTGACCGGGATGACCTGCCAGAGGATGGTCGTGATTAGCTGCCATTACCTCTTGTTGCAGACTCTTCACAGGGACCCAAATCCTTCCCTCATGGCATATGATACCACCCCAAACTGAGAATTTCGCATGCCCCCTGCTTGCCTCACCTTCTCCTGTCTCTTCTCTTATCCGTTGGCCCAGCTCACATCTTTGCTGTGCAGTCCGGATTCTTCCTGCCATTCCTTTTCTCCAGCCCTGGATCGTTGCAAACAGGTTCTGTGGCAACATCGTGGCTGTATTAAACTTCCTCAACTCCTCATCAGAAAACACCAGTCCAGAATCACGGCTCAATAAATCTGGCAAGATATTTTGTTTTCCTGGCTTGTATTCAATCCGCAGGTCATATTGAACCAACTCTAGTGCCACTGGGCCTGCCTCTGGTTCATCAGGCGTGGGGACTTATAGTATTATAAGGCTCAATGGTCCGTTTGGATGACAACTGGGTGCCTGGCATACAATAGGTGGTGTTGCCACTCCCCTAAAGCTGCAACTATTGCCAAAAGTTCCTTATTGTAAGCTGGATAGTTGGTTTCAGCTGGTGCCATCTTCCAACTGAAGTAACAGACAGGATGTTCAACCCCATCCTTACCCTCCTGCAACAACACGACTCCAAGTGCAAAATTTGACGCATCAGTCTCTACCACGAATGGTTTGTTTGGGTCAGGGTGTGCCAGAACTGGGGCTGTCAGCAGACTCGTCTTCACTTGCTGAAATGCCCTCTCCTCAGCCTCCCCCCAAATGAACGGCATGTTTCCCGTCAGTCTTGTCAACGGCACAGCCCATTGGGCCAGATCCCTAGAAAACCTCCGCACAAAATTCACCACCCCCAAAAAGCTTCGCACTTCAGTCCTATTCCCAGGAGCCTTCCATTCCCGCACCGCCCGCAACTTATCAGGACAGATTGCTATCCCTTTTTGGAGGACCACGTTCCCTAGGAAGGACACCGATTCCTTATTGAACTCGCACTTGGACGGCTTCAACTTCAAGCCCGCGTTCCTAACCACCTCCAACACACTTCTCACATCCCTCACATGGTCCTGTGCTAATCTGGAAAACACCAGGATGTCATCCATATAAGCAACACAACACCCACCCACTAAGTCCCCCAATACATGATCAATCATGCGCTGGAAAACTGCAGGGGCATTGCGTAGCCCAAATGGCATAACCCTGTACTCAAAGTTTCCCAGATGACATTTGAATGCCGTATACCGCTGGTGCTCAGGGCGAACAGGAATTTGATTGAAAGCGTCCACCAAATCCAATTTGGTGAACACCCCACACCCGTAGATCATGGGCAGAATGTTCTCCATGAGTGGCATTGGATAGGGGTCAGGTTCTGTCACCTCATTAAGGCGTCGGAAATCAACACAAGGACGTAACTCCCCCTGACTTGGGAACCAACAGGACTGGCGAAACCACCGGCGACTTGGAAGGCACAATCAAACCCATATCCAGCATCTTATGGACATAATCCTCCAATGCCTCTCGGGCCTGTGGATTCAATGGATAGATTGGATAGCCCTTTGGTAACTCAGAGCCTTCCTTGAACCGGAATCCAAATGCAAAATCCCCTGTAGGTGAAAAAGGCGCATCACCTTTAGGCTCAAACACCTCCACAAAATCCTGATACTCCCTCGGCAATCCTTCCACTGGCACACTTGAGGTGATTCCACCCATGTGCTTCACCAACGAACCTTGGGACTGAAACGTCCATTCACACGTCCCCTGACCTCTAGGCGACAACAGAACCCTCTCTCTCTTCATATCAAACTGTGGGCAGAAATGGTGCCACCATCTCATCCCCAGCACCACCAAATGTGGCAGGTGTGCTACGGCGTGAAACTCCTCCCTGAATACCTCCAGGCCTCCTCAACAGGACCTTGGCCTGCACTCGCCATACCGCCGTTTTTTTGGAGGCGTCTGCCAACGTCACCCATCCATCCTTCTGTAATGACAATCCATGGCTTCTTGCCCACTTCTCCTCAACATAATTTTCCCCAGATCCGGTGTCAATCAAAGCTAGAACTTCACCGCAATCCCTTCCTTCATCCCCCACATGCACATTGATGGGCAAAATCAGATAAGGATAAGATGAAGTAAGCGGTTTATTTTAAGGCACCAGATTCACTGGCTTCATGTGAAAATTATAAGGAGCCTTCTTATTCTGAGCCTCAGGATCCTGAGCGGTAATCTCGATGGGAATCCCTGTCTCCCGCACCTCAACCATACCCTCAGTATTTCCTTGACTCATCTTTCCTTCCTCCACATAGCTAAACCCCTTAGAACCATGTATGGGCTCTGAACCTTCCCTTCTTCCACCACTCTGTCCTCGGAATCCCCCTGGGGGTCGCACAAATTCCTGATGGGCCCAAACCAAACTCAACTGTCGCTATACCTGCAAGGCTAAACCTACCTCTTCCTCCAACGTCGCTGCAGGTTTCACCGCAGCCATTTCCAATAATAAATCAGCTTGCAAGTTTTGGCGAAACATGCTCAGAAGCTGAGACTCAGGTGCCTTTGCTGCTCTTACCAATGCGCGGAACATCTGGCCATACTCCTCCACTGACTTCTTCCCTTGACCACACTGCAGTAACGCCGCCCAGGCCGAATCCTGCGCCTCATCTGGACATGCTGCACGGTAAATCCAATCCAGACATTCCTCCACTGATACAGGTAACCCTGACTGCTCTTCTAAAAGTTCTCGCACCCAGTTTGACTGCTTTACTGGAAGTGCCAACAGAACCTGACTTAACTGCAAGGCAAACGAATCCTCTCCACCCGCTGCCTTTGTCAAACGTCCTTGAAACTGAACCCAGCTAAACGTCTGGTGGATCAGTTTTAAGTCTTCCGATTTTAAAACCATGGGAATTCTTCCTTTGTCCTTCCCAGGTCCTACCACTTTCCCACCATCCCGGGACACACACTCTAAAACCCAGTATAATTCATGAAGCAAAAAGGCGGTGGAGAATATCACCATCAAGAGTGTTGCAGTATGGTTATACCACTTTGGAAACACAACTTCTTCTGGCACCTCTTTTGCTTGCCACCACAACGACAAGAAAGTAAATGAGTTCTGTTTAATGTAACGCACTGGCTCCTTCCAATGAGCCATGAATGAGTTAGGCAACAGGATCCATGTTAAAGACCATAGGGCTGACAGGACTCCTGATACTACTCTCCTGGTGCGCGCACTACAAGATTGGACAAGCACCCCCTGGAAGACAGTTGCAATTATACTTAACCCCAGCAACATGCCTTGACTCCAAGACAAGGTATAGAGGGAGGCAATAGCCCTCCCAAGCTCACTCTCAAAGTCCAACTCTTGTTGATTTAAGCCAAACATGGCTGCAGTTAGGCAATATCTTTAAAATAAACCCAAATTATAAATATATGAATTTTAGGTTCATTTATTTAATATTTAGCCAAGTTGATAGAAAACAGAACTGAGGAGCCTCCAGCTCCCAGTTCCTTCCCTATATACACATGTTAAAAGCTAAAATAAAATATAATATAAGCTTATGGTGCCAGCTTGAATGATGTTTGGTGTAAACTTTACAGCAGGATCGCGGAATCTTTACTCAATGGTTTCATGCCAGTTCCAATCCTCAACGGTTCCACGCCAGTTCCATTTTGAATCTAGATCGAACCGCGAAACTCCCAAGCACCCGTTTCATTCCATTCTCAATTCAAATCCAAATTGAATCTCGAAACTACCCATTTTACTCGTTTTCTGTTTTGTTCTGACTTGGATGCCCATCTTGCTCCTTGGCCTATTCCAAGCTCCAGCCCCTTAGGCGTCCTTGCCATAACCAACGCCCCCTCCTCCTCCATACATCCAGACACAGCCTGCCCTGTCTTACCAAAGATCAGGGCAATGTGATGCTGATGATAGACCTCAACTGTCACATGGACTATCTTTCCCGACTACCCACAGTTGCTATTACAGCAGATGTGGTAGACATCATGTATGAAAAAGTGATTGTGGGCAAATATCATGATGAGCTGCTATCTGTGATCCATGTGTTGGATGGGCTTAGGAGGATACCTTCTTGTGCGATGGGGCATTATATAAGCGGATTGGGAAATCAACGCTGAGCTTTCCAAAACCCTCTGCCCAGCCTGCAATAATTATGGATGCCCATAAAGCAGTAGGTTATGGAGGATTGAAAAAGATGCTAGAGTTCTTGCGACCCTGCTACTATTGGGAAAGTATGCACTATGATGTGCTTGAGACGGTTGGTTGTTGCCATCAGTGCCAAGTGGAGAAGCCATACCACCAAAAGACCACCTACCAGCTAGTTAAGCCTCAGTTCGCATGGCATACTGTTTAATTAGATGTGGTGGGGCCGCTGCCAACTGGTGCAAACCGCTCCAAATATTTATAGTAGCCATTGACCATTTGACAAGATGGGTGGAAGCAAGGGCTATCAAGGATTTGGGGGCCGTCACTACCATTAAGTTCATCATGGAGTGCGTTATACAGCGCCATGGTTGTCCACAATTTATCCTAATGGATAAAGGAACCAATTTTACATCCTATATATTGGTCAAATTGAATGAGCTCATGGCAATTTGTGGGGTTTTAACTACCCCCTACCACCCTGAATCTAACGGTATGGTGGAACTGGTCAATGGGACCTTAGTAAATATTCTATGCAAGCTCATAAATGAGTGGCCATCAGACTGGAGCACCCTTTTATCCACCACTGTCTTTGCATACAATATCAGCTACCACTCAGCAACTGGTAAGAGTCCATTTCAATTGCTCTATGGATGACATCCAGCGCTGCCTGCATTGCTTTACTCCTGCATTGAGGATACCAGCAGAGTCAAACCCCACCGATGTTTATCCAACTTAATGAACACGCTGATCAAACTCCAAACTGAGGCATATTCTACCAGTCTTTCCAAGAAGATTTGGGATCATGAGGCTGACCAATGTAGACGCCACAGTCTTCCACAGTTCAGGATAGGGGAATTGGTCCTGTTTCATGACCAACATGGGTTCAGAAGAAGGAACAAGCTCGCCAGCATATGGAGTGGACCATTTGAGATCATCAAGAAAACTGGGGTTAATGACTACACCATTAAGGAACCTGTAGGAGGTCAGATTATTAACTGGGTACACATGAAGTTCCTCTGACCATAAAAACAATAAGAGCCTTATCATCCAGTCAAGGAGGGGGTAATGTCACAATTTTAATATGACTGGATGATAAGCCCTAAGTCAATATGGAGAAATGAATGGAATCCATGGGAATCAAACTGGTAATGGTAATTCAAGCGCTTTGAAGTGAGGCAATATTGGGATCAACGGGTTTATTGGATATAACAATTTATTATTTGTTTGCCTCTAGATAAGGTGATGTCAACATTCAACACTTAAAATTTAGATTGCCTACAATTAAGGTGATAGCAAACTCAAGTTAACCAGCCAAAACGAGTATTGGTGGAACTGAATAGGCCAAGCTGTGAGAGTGGTATCATCCAAGCTGCTATAGTATAAGCGAGATGGGCGATCAAGAGTAGGGTGTGGTTTAATAGGAGGAAAGAAGGAAGATAGAGATGATTGAAGAAAATTATTATATTAAAATAAAGTATTATAGTGGGAGCAAGTGCCCCATAGTTATTATTTTAATGTTTATTTGGTTGTTACCAAGGCCCACAATCTTCATATCATTGGTCTTATTGCTCAGTGGGCTAAACCCTGTGCAAACCTCTTACAGCATATCTCTAAGATTCCGCCAAATTACAACATATGCCACTAAATTGATGGAATTTTAATAGACTAGGTGACCCATGCAGATACTTCACACCATTAGTAATCAGTTATATAATATAAAAAAGTGAAAATAAGTAAATGTAAATATTTATCAATTCAAAATATTTTATTACAAAAATAATAAAATCAGTCTTATTGTAAATGATATTAACATTATAAACAGTATTATATACACATTTGTCTTTTTTAAATTATTTTTATAAACCTTCTTTAAAAACAAGTTGGAGGTTATGATATGATCATTGTTCACTTTTTACCTGTATGAATCTTCAACAAAAACAAAGATATCTCTAAATATATGGGATCATGAAAATCCATGTATAACTGTCCATGCAAAAAAGGGTTCTGGTAAATACAATCCTGCTCTTTGAAGTGTCTGACCTTATGCTTTGTTATTGGTCATAGCAAAAGCAACTTTTATAGGAAATTGTCTTCTTACTATTTGGAAAGTCACAGTAGGATTAGAAGGTGTAAGGCTAATCCAGGGTATGAGCACTTTTTTATCAAAGTGAATAATTTATTAGTGATGATGTCTTCACCTAATTGAATTACCACTAAGCTTGTACCATTAATTAATCCCTGTTTAGCTTAAGATTTCTAAATAACACTATGATTGCCTTTTTATTCAAAATCAATTTATGAGGTGGTAAAATGGATGGATTTTAGGAGTTTAAGAATTCTATGGGGTACAATTGAGCATTGTCTGTTTCTTTAGGTTGGACACAATCAGAACTTAAGTAAACCTTTTTCTCTTCAAGTAACAAGTTAGAAATAATATATTCTTTAATTTTTGTACATTCATCATTTTTTGGACATAAAATTACCATTTAATAAAACTTCAAAATATTTTGTTTATTGATTTCTGTGACATTGAATATGGTGATATTAATACTGCTATAATTATAATAATAATGTTTTGAAATTTTGATCACTTTATTCTCATTTTATTTAACCAAGGCAAGCCGACCAGGGGACAGGCATTACCAAAAGAAAGAAAGAAATGACATGAAACCTGAACAGGGTCAACTCCATCAAAGAAAGTTTTTCCATCTCCAGATTGGGACTCAAATTTTTCTGGTTACGTCATGGGTAAGGTTTTCGTGTTATTAGACCTACTAACTGCCAATAGCTTCCTTTGGCTGGCACCTCAATCAATGTGCAAAGGGTGGGAATCGAACCTGCAACCTTCAGGTTAGTAGCTGTATGCCCTTACCGACTCACCTTCCACCCCCTGATCACTTTATTCTCATAATCTGTTTAAACTTCTGAATCACTGTTACCCAATTTAAGTAAACACTCAGTGAAAACAGGATCATCATTTGCCCTCATATTTTTGAGTTAACTTATTAATTTTAACATGAGACCATAAGGGTGATCATTTAACTGTATTTTCTAATGATGGCTGTTCTATTGGCATGTCTAACTATGAGTAACACCTGACAAAATCTCCACCAAACAGAATTATATTCCTCCATAAGGAAGACTATTACTTATAATGTCCTTTAAAAGGCAATTGAAAATGCTTAGTGCATCTTAGGGAACCATTGAATTTTATCCCAAATAATGAGATCTGAGGCATGAAGAAGTTGTGCATCCTTTGTGTGAGTGTGAATCGATGAGGCCAATGTGTCCAAGATGGGTACAGGTAGTTTGAAAATTGAATGTGATGTGCATCACCCTGGTAGGAGATTGGCAGCAACGCCTGTCCATGCAACTGGTATAACAACCTTGTTTTAACTCAAATGTGGCACAATGTTTTGTAGACAAACGTTTTACCAGAGCCTCCTGGTTCATCAACAAAGTAACAATTTGGAATTTTACTTCTTACTGCATATAAAACTTCCTCAGCTATTGCCTTCTGTTCTAGGTTTAACTTTTTATAAGCTGCCTTGCCATTTGTACTTTCTTCCTCTACATTGTAGGTTTCTTCTGTTGTATGTTGTGTGACAGTTAGAGCAGGAGTCAGTAGTTTGAATTGTTTGCAAGATCTATCATGATATTTAAAAATATTTTCTAATTATTAAAGTGTGAGGTTGTAAGCTTCAGGTGGCATGTGCTGTCTCTGAAAATCTTCTGAAAGTGCATCCTGAAATTTTGTTCACAACTCAGGTATATTAGCAGGAGAACAGAATATGCAGAAGATAGCAAAAAGCCATCTCAATTGCGTTGGCATTTTGTGACTGACAACCTCCTGCAAACGATCTTTCCATTCAGTGTTATTAATGACTAAATGTAATTTTTATGCAGCTTTTTGAAATGAGGTGAACAGAATTCCATCAACTGCATGTAAATTGTCAAATGACTGCGGTCCTTTGACATGCAGAAGTAGTACACAGTGATAATATTTTTTAATGTCAACTGGATTTACAGTGTAGATCTGTTCAAAGCACATGGTATTTTTTTGCAAATACTGAATCACCCATTTGACACACAAAATGTTCTGGATTTTCGTGGTAAAGGTAATTGTGGGCAGCGATATTTTCATTGCACAATTTAAAAAAGCCATAAGTTTGGAGACTCTATCATGGTTAGCATCAGCTTCAAATCTGGCATGAAAGTACACCATTTGTTCTTCCAGTAAGTGAACAGAAAATTGCTCAATTGTATTAGATTGGTGGAAAAGTCAGTATTTATATAATCATTACATAGCCTCTGGTGGGCTCAGATAATGAAAGTTTAAATAAATGTCCATTTCATTGACATTGAGTTGTTATTGACCTTCAGAATTTGAACATAATTGTAAAGCTGCGCAGTCATGTTATTAATACATATATTTGTACAATATTTAACATATTTGATTGAAGAACAATTTTTGAGATTGATATGGGAATGATATTTTCTACTGAGAAATCTACAATATGGTAAAATCCACCTATTATCAATAATAAATAGACAAAACTGTCATTGTAGTGCCATTATCAAGTTGTCTATACATATTGTAACCATTATCATTTTAAATATTTTTTCTTCTCAAAAATCTTTTGATAATTTTTAATACATTTTTGTTCTTGCATGCATGGACTGTTTGAGATTGTACTGCAAGGTCCGTTTACCATGCATTCCTATATAACTATAAAAAGTTGAAGACATGTTTCCTTATTTGGAATTTTGCTTAAATTAATGAGTATACATCTTCAGATGAACTTAATTTATCTTCACTAGACAAAATGCAAAGCATGTGTGCATGGAGAAGGCCTCTTTTTTTAAATCCAATTACACAAACATAACTATGACTACGCCTAGTACATGTTTTTTCATCTAATAAAGCTTGCAATTTTAAATGAAAAACTCTAGACACTAAGTCAGGGCTGAGTTCAACTCTTTCATATGGTTTCAATTGAAGGTAATTTTAATCCACTTGGGGTTGCAATAATTTTAAGGAATAGATTAGGCTTTACTAGATGGGCAACAATAGACATTGAATCTTGATAATTTTAAAGCATATTTAAAGGACTGCCAATATAAGATGAAAGAAGAACAACTGGAATTCCACCAAATGCTCCTTTTTTTAGCATCAGAGTTAATAAAGTCCATCAAACCTTTGTAACTATTAGATCTGAGTTCTTGTTGATGGGCTCAAATGAATGCCAACCTGGAGCCTTCTACTTTGACATAAGTGTCAACAATGTATTGTTGAAATAATCTACCAGAAGCATGAAGCAAACTGAAACCATCTCTAACTGCTAAACAATAGCATAGTATTGTAATTTAGTTGTGACTGTTCTCAATGAAATATGATTAATCTGAACATGTGGCTGACTAACAGTCCATCCAGAATCACCACATGGGAAAAGCAATAGATAGCACATTAGATCAGAATGGGGGTTCAGGCAAAATATTTTAGTAAGCGCACTAGTTGTTTTAGAATACATAACAAAATCAACATTGCCTGGTGGAGTTCCATCATTGTTGACAAAAACATTAGCCACCTCACTGACTGCAGATTCATTCAATCTTCCAGGATGAAATGCATTGGTAGTCATAAATTGTAGATTCAGATTAGTATAGTTTGATCTAAATCTTTACTATATTTAAACAACTGTGTGCAAGGATTATGTATTGAGCATTATTTTGCAAGGTAATCATTATTTCTTTGCAACAGTTTTTATTAGCTTCATTTACTACACAATGTTGTAATGCAGTATCAAAATCTATAATAAAAAGGCCAGCGTAAATTGGTGCAACTACTGCAGGAGGTTGTAAAATTTTTAGCATATAATACACCTGCCCATATAACTTAAAGTAATATGTACCCCTGCCAGGAATGTCAACTGATTTGATGTGAATTAAAGCAGATGCCAGAGCATTGTTGAATTGCCTAATATTTTCTAGGTAATTCTTGGTTTGTCATCATTTTTTTTTATGAGTTTTTGAAGCTCTTCACAAACTTTAATGGGCTCTAACCTATCCTTTCAATTGTGGCAACACATGGCAGCTAAATCATCACTAAACTCCCTTGAATACAACCTTGCAGAGCAATAAACACAATTTTTATCCATATCACTAACACTATGTGTTTGCACTTCATTGTCTTTAGGGAAATGGTGGGCAGTACATTATTGTAACAGGTGGGTTCTCATCAATATGCAATGAATGAATTGGGCAGTAAGAGACAAGTTACTGACCATACTAGGTACAGGCCCGCAGAGGCCCATCCCCAAACCTGACCGCCATGACTTGTCATTACCACGTATTCTTGGACCACAGTTCCCATTATACTGCACATTAGTAGCAGGGTCTGGGACCAGGATAGGGCTGAGAACGACGCCAATGCCACACCAAGCTCACTGGTAGAGCTCATGACCTGGATCTGATCTGACTTCTTCTTTTTTACTAAAAATAAATTTAATAAAGTTT
>JAKSZP010008794.1:0-21310 GCA_022478985.1 Massospora cicadina
CTCATGCACCTTGCGTTGTAAAGAATATATTATCTGATAATAGTATGGAGACTATTATCCATAGTTGAGTTAGAACTATTATCAGGACCAAAGCTTCAGCTGGTATTTCTGATCAAATACTTGATAGTAGTACTTGTAGGGGATTCATTCCCTGAAATATTGTCCACCCAGTCTTTGTCAAGATCTTCTGATGACAGTTTCTTTTGGCCCAACACACAGTTGGCAGCGATCCCTCAGTTGTGGTTCCCTTTGTCTCTAGATCCCCAATCAGATCTCTACTCTTCTCTCTGAGAGTCTACCAATTATTGCCTTCTGCAATAATATCCTTGAGATGGAACTTTGCACTGGATGCTGATAGTCTAAGTATAACCAAATCTACAATAAAACTAATAATGTTCTAATGTATTAATTTGTATCTGTTTTTATCTATATGTTTTTATCTATCTTTTATTATAGTGGTTCCTAGGGAATTTATAGGGGATTCAGCCGTCTAACCCTCAGTTGACACCTCTTCAATGAAACAGCAGCTGTTGCCATTGAATCACTCTTCCTCATCTTGGCAGCAATGGTCTTCCCCATCCTGGCTAGAATTCCGTCGTTGGACATCCTTGAGACCTCAAATGGAAAGAGTCAGAAACATGTCCCTAATGTTTTACTTTCAATGAAAGCAAACCAACCATAATTAGCTAGCAACCTGCTTAGGTAATGTGACTTTTTAACCATTATGTTAGGTCACTTCACCAACTGATTGATTCATTAGTTGCAGGTGGCATCACTCGCCTCGCAACTCACCATACATCCCCAATCAGTCAGTGATGAACTTGACTGATCCCAATCGGTACAACTGATAGTTAATCACTATCAGATGCCCCTATTTCGTCAGCTGCTCCACCCTATGAGATATTAGGTATTCATCCAGATCAATTTCCGATGGATATGACCAGGCATTTATCCCAAAATCCCCTAAACATAGTTCCTCCAAAATTTGGGTCAACCAATTTCCAATTTACTTCACTTTAGGGAATTTTCCCCTTAGTGACACCAGGTAATCTAGCAGGCTGGGAATATGGGCAGAAAATCCCAACAATATGTTTGCTCATGGTCAAAGTTCCTCATTGGTCATTTTTTCCCAATAAACCCCCTTATCATTTTACGTTTTCCTTATATGTTGACTAGGGCACACCTGTGTGGACCTCTTTATGGAGGGCTAGCATCATGTTAACCAGGTTTTTTGTTTTAATTTAAGGAAAGTTCAGGTACACCACTGGTTCCACCAGATCCCTCCAAACTTGGTCACCAGTGCACCATACCCTTGTACCAAACTTGTTTCTGAACAGCTCTCTAGGCATGGCCAAGTTTTTGAAGAATTCTCATCTAATTATCATAATTGCTGTGCTCAACACCCTCACCATGAGTCTCTTCAGCTCCAGCATCTTTAGCTGGGCTAGTTAATTTATTATATTGATTATCACTAGTTCCCTTGCGTTGACCCTGTGCATCATGCACTTCCACGCTGAGTTTTGGAGAGTTATAGACACTCTTTTGACATTAGTTGACCAACCCCTAAATTTTATGTTCATAAACTTTTCCTTGTGGGACTGTAAGTCCTGGGGAACATACCCTGGGTGTTGATTGGGCCATTTTCCCATTTCTGAGCAAGAAGGTACCAAAGATGATGACTGTACCTCTCGTTACTCAGGGTGATCTCGCTCACATGGTAGATGAGCGCTGGGTAACAGCCCTTCCACTTCAGATCCCGCCCCCGGTACCCACACTTACCTCAGCAGAACGTTACAGGGAATTAGTGAAATCTGCACCAAGATCGCCAAAATGAAATTGATCAAGACAAAATTGAGTGGGAGTCAGCCCAATGTTTGAAATTCAAATGATCAAAAAAGAATGAAGACTGATCTATCAGCCAGAATGACCAATGTTTGCAATTTGGCTAACACTATGATCAAGAAAGTCAACCCCCTCCCAAAACTGTTGGGGATCATCCCCAATGGGCAGGCAACAGCATTGGGCACCATCGATGAGGGTTCAAAGCTCCCTGCTGGCAAATCAGGCATTGTGCCCAAAGCAACAATTCTGATTGAACAAATGGCCCAGTGACTGGGCATGTGTGGGTTGGGCGTCCCAAACTTATTCCCAACCAAATGGGCCTGCCCCTACATGGGGTGGCCTTTGGGAATTTTTGCTGCTCGTCAGGCTAAGCGCTGTCACACCAACTGTAGGAAACGTAGCCAGGCCTCAGTATGGATGTTTGAGGTTGAACTGACAGCAACTCAGTCTGCTGCCAAATTCTTTGATGTCAGTTCCCAGTGAACTTATCTGCCTCATTCCCAAATAATCACCGGTTAGGTCAAAATTGAGGGTCCCAATCCCAGCTTGTTCCCACACCAATCGACCACTATTTAATCAGTTAATTGCACTGAGCAAATTGTTGGTAGATTTTCTTCCTTTTCCTTTGCAATAAAAATTTGCCTCAAAAAACCCATAAATTTTTATTTAGTTGATTTCTTTCTAGCCACATCCCCAATGGCTTTTCCCTGGTGGCCCATCAGTCTGTACACCAGATGGGCTCTACTAATACTCATGGTCACTATGGCCCCACTGTCATAGACTGGATTCAACAAGCTAGATACTTCTGGCAATTTTACCCTGTTGTTATAAACTTTTTGACAACTTTATACTGGGATCTTGTGGTCTTATGTTCACCACCTTCAAGCAAAAATCTTCCCTCTTGTCTCCCCAGTTGAACCAGCCCTGTATTCCAGTGAACTCATCAAAACTATTTCTGTGGCTCCGCCCCCTGCAGCAAGACCTCCAGGGTTTGGGGTGGGATCAATGTGGTTTGTTCTCAGGATCATATTCACTGTTGTTCTACACCAACGATTCATTGTTTACCAATGCCCAGCTCCATACAAAGTCATCTGGTTGGCAATGCCTCTGGCATTCTGGTTTGCCTTTTGGGTGCTCACGCATCCCAACTGGCAGGCTGGTCTAAACTTCTTCTGCTGTTTCCATGACAGGGACTTTCACGAAGTGCAAATGGTGTGAACCAGCTGGTGGCCACAGCCGCGGTGGGGCTCACCACGCTTTTTGCATTTTGCTGAGAGTTGGAGCCATCCGGCGTTTTTCTTGCTACCTCCAATATGAAGGTACTCACCCTTATTGTCCATACCAGGTGGATATGGTCACTTTGCAATCTGAGAGTTGTGTTTTCCTGACTTTCCGCTGAATTTAATAAAATGAACACAAATAATTCATTTTTTCTTTGGCACCACATTTGGATGGTGCAGGTGTGATCATCAACAAAGGGCCTGATGGTGTTGGCCTTAGATAATGTCATACAACACGTCATCAAAATGGGGATATGGTTGTTCACTACCCAAAACGCTTTCTATAAATGACGTTTCCATATATAATACTGAGCCTTATCTTTTCCCATATGGCTCAGATATAGACTCCATTTTAGTGTATCAAATCACCTCAGAAAACACACGTTTGACCACAACAATGGTCTGAGGAACCCAGGAGGAGAAGATGATGATAAAATCACCATAAAAATGTTTATGCAGTTGCTGAAGATATGGTGGGATATGTGGCCTCGGTAGTAAAAGTGGCTCAATATCCCTCACCATTCTTTGCTGCAAATATGTACCCTGGGGGAATGTTGGACCCTGAAGAAGCGTTTGGTGGTGAAGTGTTGGCGTTTTCTGCTATAAAAGACCATTCAGGTTATTTTCTACTGACTGCTACCCTTTCATCCCTCTTAGGAAAAATCAGCATTACTATTTTGTGGATACTAAAGCCTCTGAGAATTTTATAAACCAAAACCTAGTTGACTACCTTGAGCTGAGTTACTTGCCAGGTGATATGGTTAGAGGAGGGGATTCCCAAGGTATTCCCACGCTGCAGATCATGGGGTTAGTGGACTATTGATTGGGCACATATCACTTGTCTGACCACTTTAAAGCTATCAAAAACCTCTTGTACCCCATTATTCTGGGTGTAGAGTGGTGGCAAAATTTTGACGTTAGAACTAATTTGAAAGAAAATACCCTATCCCTAACTTTGAACAATGGTCACAATTTGGTTGTTTCTTTGGCTGAAGCCAACTTTCAGGGCGATTTTCCCCACTGGACCAATATTCACACTCTCAGTCTTGCCCCGTTGTTGAAGCTCACTTTGGAGGTTCCCTTACCTTCTTGTTTGGAGGGGTTGGAATATTCTTTTGATGTGGCTTCAGCCAATGCACTACCAGATCATTCAGAATTTGCTTGAAAATTCAAGCTCACTGTGGATTTGGTGCATATATCTTCCCCCAAATACCCATTGACTGTCCAGGGGAAAGAGGCTTTAGATGTGTGGGTTAAGGAGCAGTAAGAAAAAGGTACTATTTTTTAGTGAATTTCCCCTGTGTGTTCCCCACTTCTTTTTGTTGAGAAGGCTTATGGTACCTTACACCCATGCGTAGACTATGGAAATCCTAACAACGTCACTGTACCAGACTTACATCCCATCCCCCTGGACTCATAGATTGCACGCTATGTGGATAAAGAGTGAGTCTTCTGAAAGCTGGATTGTTTAAACGCGTTCAATCAGATCTGTATCAAAAAGGGCCAGGAGTGGTTGACCGCATTCTGTACCAAAAAGGAATCTTCCAATTTTGGGTTATGCCCTTTGGGCTTAAAATGCCCCTGCTATCTTTCAACGTAGTATTGATGCGGCTTTGGGGGAGCTGCCGGGGGTATGTGCGGTAGCTTATATGGATGATATATTGGTATTCTCCCCTGACAATGAATCTCATGCAGTACACCTTCAGCAGGTGGTGGAGCATTTGAGGGCTGCCAACCTTACGTTGAAAATCAATAAGTTTGAGTTCTTAAAGTCCCAGGTCACCTTTCTGGGCAACGTCATGTTTGACCAAGGGCACTTGATAGTCCAGACTAGGAAAGGCGATTTATGAGTGGACCACCCCAAATTTGGTTAAGGATTTGAAAAGTTTTTTGGGGATGTGTACGTTCCTTAAAGTGTTCACACCAAACCTTTCTGAAGTTGTGGTACCTTTGTATAAGGCAAGTGGGGCAAAAGTACTTCAGTGGTCACCGTTTTGGAGGATGCATCCATGCAGTAAAGTGTACTTTGCTGTCCACTTCCATTCTTCGCCATGTCGACCCCAATAAAGAGTTTATTGTTGCTTCAGATGCCTCCAACTTCGTCATAGTGGCAGCCCTATTACAAGTATGCAAAGATGGAATAGAGCATCCAGTGGGATATTTTTCTATGAGGATGTCCTTACCAGAGGTAAGCTACGCCGTATATGATAAAGAGTTATTAGAAGTGGTTGAGGCACTGACTTATTGGCGTCATCACTTTCACGGCTCATCCCAACCTTTCTGTGTACATAAAGATCACCGTGCCTTACTGTACTATCGCGCACTTCATGTCTTAACTCCACAGCAAACCTACTGGCATGAGACCCTTGCCCAATTTGCGTTTTCTTATGAGTTTATAAAGGGCAATGAGAATGATTTGGCTGATGCTTTGAGCCAAAACCCTACACTAGCTCCTAATCCCAAGGAGGTTGAGGTGCATAATACTCAGTTAATAATTCCCCCAGGTAAGATTGTGTCTTAATTTTCCTCTCCCTTGGCCAATGGGCCAGCGCTCGCTCCTTTAGAAAATGCGAAGGAATATGGTATGTTCAGAAATTAGTCCTTTCTCAGCCTTTGTCAAGCTGAATATACTATGGTACTTACAAAGAGCGCATTGCATCAGGAGGATACTACCAGAGGTTATCACGTTAAGGATGAGATGGTGTGGTTTCAGGGGCGCCTATGGGTTCTTTCTGAACCACTTCATCTGTAAATAATCCAGGACCATAATGAAGGAATCACTGTTGGTCATCCTGGGAAGGTGAAGACCCATGAGCTTATTCGCCGCACTTACAATTGGAAGGGATTAGCCGCTCAGGTAGGCATATATTGTAAAGAGTGCCTAGTCTGAAACCATATTAAACCAAATCGCCAGCCTTTAGAAGGCTTGTTGGTACCAGTTAAAAAGGCTGAGGGGCCTTGGACTTTCCTATCTGTTGATTTTATTGTTGAATTGCCTTTATCTGATGGCTATGATGCTATCATGGTGGTGGTGTACCATTTTACAAAGCTCGCCCACCTTATACCTTGCGGAACCACAGTCATTGCGGCTTATATGGCTTGGCTGTTTGTTGATAATGTGTTCGCTCTTCATGGAGTCCCTCAAAAAATCATTAGTGATCGGGGTCCCCAGCTTACCTCTGTCTTTTGGAAAGAGTTGTGTAAGACTCTGCAAATCTGTCTTTGCCGTTCAACTACCTATCACCCCCAATCAGATGGGCGGACAGAATGAGTGAACCAGTGCCTTGAACAGTTCTTGCGGTGTTAAACTGCCGTAAATCACTCAGATTGGGTTTCCCATCTCCCCATGGCCCAATTCAGTTATAACAACGCACAACATGCATCACTTGGTTGTTCCCCCTTCTTTGCCAACTATGGCTTTAATCCCACCTTCAACATGGAGTCCAGTTGTTGATCTAAGGTAGAAGCTGTAGTGGACTTTGCAAAACTTATTAATAGAGTACACAAAGGGGTGAGCACAAATTTGGATGCAGCCATGCAGGCTTACAAGGAAAACGCTGTTGGTAAGAGATGAGTTGGACCAGTGTACAAAGAAGGAGATCTCGTGATGCTGGATGCTAAAAACATCCCAATCAAGCAACCGTGCAAGGAACTGGGACCAAAGAGGATTGTGACATACCGCGTTGTCAAAAAAGTGAGCCACGCCTCATATCAGTTGGATCTCCCCAATTTGTTTCAAATCTTTTCAGTGTTTCATAAAAGCAAGCTCACTTTATTTTGAGGGCCCACCTCCAGATACCCCTGAGGCTTAAATCATTGATGGCGCGCTGGAATGGGAAGTGGAGGACATTGTTGCCTCTCTTCAGGTAAGAAGAAGGCTCAAGTATCTTGTATCCTGGAAGGGATTTGATGCAGCGGAGGGCAGTTGGGTCCCAGAGCGTGACTGCACTCATGCCCAAGAGCTAATTGCAGCATTCCACAAGCGTTTCCCTGAGGCTGCAGGATCAAAGTCCAAGACAGCTGTTGCTGCCATGAAGTTGGCCCCTGCCCATAAAAACTTTTCCTTGCCGAATGCCACTGGAGATGGGGTGGATCTAAAAAAAGAGGAAAGGAAATGTCATGTTTACATGACTTAATAGAAGGCACCAACCCCAAGGAAAAGGCTGGGTGGCAGGAGGTCCAGAAGGTTATACTTCAGGCCCTTCCTGACCTCAAGCACACCTTGGACCAACTCTGGGTACAAGCCAAATATTCCCAGGTTGGTACAAGTGAGGTGCAAAACATCAAGCCCCTTATTTCAGCTCAGGTGTTAAAATGGACAGGCTATTTAATTAACAATGATGAGACAAGCTGGTTAATTGGTGAATGAGGTTCAAAACCTGTTCCACTTATGAAATTACAATCTTGGGTCAGATACAACTTCAATTAATCACTTGAGTGAGGTCAGTTTAAAAGTTTGCTACCATTTTGGACGGAAACGTGCGCCTATTGGTGCACCAAGGCTTGGGACCATTTCCTTTTTTTTTAGTACTAGATGGTCCCAACCCAAGGGGGGATTCATCGATGTTTATTGAATTACGCCTGGGCTCCTAAGAGCCTGAGGCGAGGGAAGGGAGGGAGGAGGCATCGAGAAAGGGAGGGGTTTGCGCGCCAGAGCCGTGCTGCAGTGACAACTGAGCGGGGAGGGTTGGCGACATAGTGCAGACCTTCAGGGCCATCTCAAAGTGTACCTGAAAGTGGGTGATCATGTGTGGAAGGGTCCACACCTGCTGGTCAAAGGCAGCACGAAGGAAGGAGTTATGGATGGTCCAGATGGCTGTGGCATAGGCGAGGACACGGAGGGGTCAGTGGCAACCAGGCAACGTCTGCTCAAACATGAGGTCTTGCACAGGGTGTCCAGACCAGGGCTGAGCATGGAGGAGCGCGCGGGCCTTTGGCCAAAATGCGGCGACACCTGGACAGGTGAAAAAACGATGGAGGTGGGAGTCAATAGGCTCCACACAGTGGGGGCAGCTTCGGTGCTGGAAGGTAGGGCCAGTCCGGTCCCCTGTCCTGTATGAACAGTGGAGCACCCTCCATAAGGTGTTGGACACCTTTGCTGACAGGATGGGGTGATAGAAGTCCTTCCACAATTCCTTAAGGTCAAATCTCACGGAGGGAGGGAGGAGCTCAAGGAGTCTTGGGCGGATGGGAGGACGATCTTGGGGGTTGAGGCGAGTTGTGACAACTTGTCCATTGTGCACAATTGCATGGCGACGGGGGCTGAGGCCAGGACCTTCCCTTCTGTATGGGAAGGCATGGTGGATCCGCGCGCCTACTCGTTTCAGGGCAAGGAGAGCCTGGTTCCAGTAGGGGGATGAGGATGGTTTTAGGCGATGACCTGGGTGGTTTGTGAGCCACTCCCCTAATGAGGTCAGAGATGCTCTAGGAAGACCCAGAGCTGCTGACACTGACTGGCGGAGGGCGGGCGCCCATTGGGGCATGGGGGTCGCGTCCCAGCAGACAATCGGCCATAGGAACTTCAGGAAGATTGTGGTGGCGTGGGATCGCGTGTCCAGAAGCCCTAGGCCCCCTTCATTGTAGGGTCGGGCAATGGTTGAGAGGGCCATTGGTGGATGGTTTGAGCCCCAGATCCAACAGCGGAGGAGTACATTGAGCCGCGTATAAAAGGCATCTGTGAATGGGCAGACGTGCGCTAGGAACCAGACTTTGGAGAGGAGGAACACATTGGACATCAGAGCTCGACCCTGGGGGTGATGTGCCGCCGGTTCCAGCTGGCAATCCTGGAGTTAACTGCTGCAAGGAGCAAGTCCTCATTGTCTTTTAGCGCAACTCCTTGTTGGTTGGTGAGAACGCCCAGGTGACGGAAGGTACCGCGCTCAGGTTCAATACCAAATGGTGAGGGGAAGGTGGGGGAGCCGACCTGTACAACTGTTGTCTTGGAGGTGTTGACCATGGCGTTGGACGCCTTGGTGTACCTCTCAATGTTCACAGCAGCGGGGGCAACATCCCCAGGGCAGCCAAATGCAATGGCAGTGTCATCTGCAAATGCCATGGTGCGTGTGGGGGCTTTACCTGGGACCAGAATCCCTGTTAGCTTGTCCTGTAAGGAGGCCAAGAGGGGGTCAAGGGTGATGTTAAAAAGGATAGGGCTCAGGGGGTCCCCTTGCCGGAGACCTTGTCCAACTGGTACTGCCACTGTAAAACCCATTGGCGCCAGGACTCTGGTGTGGAGCTGGTCATAGAGCGCTGATATCCAGCGCCTAGCTGCGGGTGGGAGATGGAAGCGGGCCAGGGAAGCATCAATATACTTCCAGGCTACCCGATCATATGCTTTCTCCATATCCAGGAGAGCCACAAAGCCATTCACCTTACGAGAGTTAGCAGTCAAAGTCACGTGAAGATCATTATAGTTGTCCCATAACGACCTCCCCGGAATAAAACCGTGCTGGGATGGGGAGAGGCGAGGTGACACCCATTTGGTGATGCGGTTGGCCAGAAGCTTCGTGAAGAGCTTGTGGTCTGTGTTGATCAACGCTATGGGGCGCCAGTTCACCAGGTTCTCACGGTCTGACTTCTTGTGAATGAGGGTCGTGATTGAGCCTCTGGAGTCGGGTAGGACCTCGCCATTCACCAAGAGTGCAGCAAAGAGGTCGCGGAGGGTTCTGGCTATCACTGCAGTTTTAGAAGGTACACCTCAAAGGGTATTCCGTCTGGGCCTGGGGCTTTAAGCCGTGGGGATTTCAGAAGGGTTTCCATCACCTCCTGGATGGAAATAGGCGCCAGTAGAGTCTCATCAGCCCGTGGGTCAATGGGCGGCTCTGGAGCCCGCCACAGGAAGTCTTGGATGTCCGATGGGTCCACCTGGGTGGCATGGAAGAGGCTGGAGTAGAAGTGGTGTAGTTCCTGCGTGATTTCCTCCTTATCTGAAGCAGTTATAGTGCCAATATTCAGTGCAGTAATATCCTGCGCTGTTGACCGGGATTTCTGTTTCTGAAAGAAGAAGCGGGTGGGGCGTTCCCATTGAGCATAGTAACGAGATGTTGTAAAGTTTGCTGCCCGTTCTTCCTGCAGTGTGAGCTCCAAGCGGAGTGCTTCCTGCGCCGCTTCCCAGTCTTCCAACCATCTGGAGAGGGCGAAGGCTGGCAGTTTTGCTCTAGATGTCTGATTCTGGCTTCCGCCCTTTTGACTCTGGCGCGAGCTGCAGTCATCTGGGCTTTGGCACAGTTGTAAGCAACGCGGGTGATGCCCTCCTTGGTCACCGTCCATCTAGCCTTGTGGTCAAGCAGGTGGGGTGGGGGGAGGTGAGAGTCTCCCGGATGGTCATAGACAGCTTCTCCTTAGTGAAGGGGTTGTTGAGAAGAGCTGGGGCAACCCTAGGCCAGAACCTACGCGACGGTCTAAGTGTGGTGGTGAGGACAATGGTGAGTGACCTGTGATCACTCATATGGTTGTCACGAGAGATGGGAGAGGAGACGCGGCCAATTAGCAGGGGCCAATCAGTGCCATATCTATGCGTGACGCTGACTGGAAAGCTCCTCTATCATACTGGATCCTAGTCATGCAACCTAGGCCAGACGCGGAGGGTGGAAGCGCATCTATAAAGCCACTCAAGCGAAGGAAATCCTGGAGGCGACTTGATCCAGGGCGTTCCTTTGCTGCAGGGGGTAAGAGTCACGGACGCGACTTATGGTTGTGTTGAAATCTCCTAAGAGGACTGTATCACGTGGGAGATTGAGTTGGAGGAGCTCTTCCAAGAGCCGATTTTGCTCCTGACCTGCATTAGGCAGGTAGATGCTTGCAGCGAAGAAGGAGAAGTCAGTAGTGGTGAGTTTGGCCAGTATGAGGCGGCCACTAGATATTGTGAAAAAGAATGGGTTTTAACCCGGGGATTCAAAACAATAAGGGCGGCATGGTTTGTCCAGAAGGAGTTGCCTCCAAACTGTTCATTCCATGCAGATTGTTCGTGGGGGAGAATATGGGGCTCCTGGACAGCAGCGATGTCAATTTGTGCTGACCTGAAGTTTTGGAGGAGGCGGGCTCTCCGCTTAAAGTCCCGCAACCCATTTGCGTTGATGGATTGCAGGGCCAGGGTGCTGCCATGGGGACTCATAGCTGTTCCCCTCCATGTCCTGGGGGGTTGCCAGCGCTTAAACCTGCTGCTGTGAGGCGGCTAGTTTTGAGTCCTTTAGCTTGACTATTAGCTGCAATCCGTGAGGAGCGTCGAGGGTTCTGAGGGGAAGGAGAGGGTGGGGGGCGGAGGACCCAGTAAGCCAGCCTAGGATGCTGCCCCCACTCCGTTGCAGGGGAAGGACCTGAGGGTGCTCAATGGTGACCTCCGCGGTGTCCCCATTTGATGAGTCTGAGTCCATATTCACTTCCTCCAACACTGCAAAGGATCCGCGCGAAATGGACTGTGGGGTTGGGGTAGGACTCTTTGAGGTGGCACTTCTACCGCAGGCCGTGGGTTGCCAGTCCATGCTGGTGGGCATAGCTCCATTGGGAGCTGAATGTTGATGCGATAAATTGCTGGTAGAGGTTGGTGGGGGTGCCGCGGAGCCCTGAGTGGGGGTGGCTGACGAGGGGCACCCTGTGGGAGATGCCTTGCGCTTGGTGAGAGAGGGAGTTGACTCTGGGAGATTAAAGGGGGTGCCCATTGGAAGGGGGGCATGAGCGCGAAGGTATCCCATACCAATAGTGGGGTTAGCTGTTTCAACTGCAAGGCGTAAGGCCTCAGGGGACAGGTCTTGAACGGGAACCCATTGTGTGGGTTGTGGAATTGCTGCTGCAGCCTTGTGGGATCGTTTTTGGCCTGGTTTAGGCCCCTGGGTGGTGGCTAAGAGGGCTTGTTTTCGAGCTGTGCAGCCACTATACAAGTGTCCAAGGGCGTTAAACCATGAACACTGGGGGCGCGCCTGATCAGGGTCGACAAAAAAGATCTCAGGGCATGCCCCAACTACCGCCACACGAGGAATAACCTCAATGTTGCGGGATACAGTGGGGGAGGGGATGAACGACGCCCTAGCAGTGCGAGCTCTTTGAGTGGGAGCATAGTAAGAGGGGACGCTAAAGTCCACTGAAAGAACAGACCCAAACTCCATTAAACCACGATGGATTGCCAGTTTAAGAGACTCAGGATCAACGGTCGTTGGTAGGTTGGAAAAAGTAACCCATGAAATTTTCTCCAGGTGAGAGCGTGTGCGGGAGATGCGAAGAGATCCGCGTGGAATAATGACCTGGAGGGTGGCAGCATGGTCAGCAAGGGCAGCTTCAGTGAAGCCCACATCGATGTAGTGGCCCTCCACTGATTCATGGATGGTGGTGTTAATTGGGAATGTCTCCGCAATCGCTGCAAAGTATGAGAAGTAATCCTCTGTATAGAATTCAACAGGGTTATGTCCATAATAAAGGCGAATTGCGTGGGAGAGGGTTGAGTGAGGTAGAGCTTTTTGCGCTCTAGTTTCGGCCCATTTCTTCTTAACATCAGCAATAAACGCCACTTCACGGGGATCAGCTTTGGGTAGCGTTGGTGCCAGAGGTTTTTGCCACGCCCCAGTGGCTCCTTTGGTACGTTTGTGTTTGCTTTGGGCTGCAATTGCGGGTTGAGTGTGAGCTGATGGTTTGGACAAGTTTGCGGAGTTCCCTTGTTGCTGGAATGTTACAGCAGTTGCTGGCGTCATATTAAATTGAGGGGAGGTTTGTTGGGCCTCGCTAAATTGGGGAGGCCCATCCAGATTGGAATTAACTCCAGCCAGTTGGGAGGAGGGAAATGTTTCATCACCATCCCAATCTATTTGGGTAAATTCAGCCCGAGTATTTGCTGTGATTTCGTGGGCAAAACTCAATGGCTGATTGGTGAATTGGTCGTTTTCAGCATATGGAGATAAAGTGCCAACTTGAGAAGTGCCGATTATGGGGTTTAAATGGGACGGGTGAGATTGGAACTGGTGTGAAGTTCCAAAATCTGAACCATTTAAATCCCCATTGGGAAGAGTAGATTGTCCCAATTTGGTGCTTAGTGAACCAGAATGTGCAGCTAATCCAACCTTACATCCGAGGGTTTGGGGGCCAGGTGATTGTTGGGCCTCGCTAAATTGGGGAGTCCCATCCAGATTGGAATTAACTCCAGCCAATTGGGAGGAGGGCGATGTTTCACCATCCCAATCTATTTGGGTAAATTCAGCCCGAGTATTTGCTGTGATTTCTTGGGCAAAACTCATTGGCTGATTGGTGAATTGGTCGTTTTCAGCATATTGAGATAAAGTGCCGACTTGAGAGGTGCTAATTACGGGGTTTAAATGGGACGGGTGAGATTGGAACTGGTGTGAAGTTCCAAAATCCGAACCATTTGAATCCTCATTGGGAAGAGTAGATTGTCCCAATTTGGTGCTTAGTGAACCAGAATGTGCGGCTAATCCAACCTTACATCTGAGGATTTGGGGGCCAGGTAGCTGGGTATCGCCCCTCATGGAGGGAGCCAGAAACACGGCGTCAGCAATAATAGATGGGGCTGAATTAGCTGACACAATGGGGGAGGTGAATGCCTGGATGAGCTGAGTTGCATTCAACTGAGCAGACGCCATTAAAACAGCGTGGGTGATGGCCTCCTTGGTTGGAGGGGGCCCAGCGGGTTGGTGGGAGGCAGCGCACACAGAGCTGTTAGGCGTGCAGGTTGCAGAAGTGCGATCAGGTGAACTGGCGCTAGTTGGAGTAGATCCAGGTTGGGGGGTGGTGCCTGCTTTCATGGCTGCTGCTTGAGAGCGGGTGATTCTGGTTGACCCTGAGGTGGGTAACCGAGGGTTGCTTTGTTTGGGGTGGTGCTGGCTCGTTTGGCATAGCCTGCGGGTTCTTTTGCGGGGTTTCCCGCCATATTTGCTAATAGTTTTCGTAAATCTCTTTAGTGGAGCTAAATTTCAGGCTGAATTGATTTTCGAAAAGTAATGCTTAGCAGAAAGAGATTCACAGCTTGGGACCATTTCCGCTGACCCAGAATTACCCCAAGGTTGTTTAAATATGTTTGCCGTGGTCAAAGTTTTTCATTGGTCATTTTTTCCCAATAAATCCCCTTATCATTTTACGTTTTTTTACATGTTGACTAGGGCACACCTGTGTGGACCTCTTTATGGAGGGCTATCATCATGTTAACCAGGTTTTTTTGTTTTAATTTAAGGAAAGTTCAGGTACACCACTGGTTTTACCAGATCCCTCCAAAATCGGTCACCAGTGCACCATACCCTTGTACCAAACTAGGTTCTGAACAGCTCTCTGGGGCACGGCCAAGTTTTTGAAGAATTCTCATCTAATTATCATGATTGCTGTGCTCAACACTCTCACCATGAGTCTCTTCAGCTTCAGCACCTTTAACTGGGCTAGTTTATTTATTATAAAAATTATTACTAGTTCCCTTGCGTTGGCCCTGTGCACCGTGCACTTCCACGCTGGGTTTTGGAGAGTTATAGACACTCTCTTTACAGTTTGTAGCAGTTGGCAACTTTTGCAAATGGCCCAATGCCATTTGCAAGTGTTACCAAAGATTTGACTTTTACCACTTTTGCTGCTGAAGGTACACGCCCGTTGAGCTTTGTTACCAATGGTTTAGGACTGTTGACTATCGAGCCAAAAACCCATTGCTGTTAATCACATTTAGCCTCTTTGCCCCATGTGGATGCTGACTCTTTGTCAACTCAATACAAATCCACTCAATTTGTCATATTAATTCTCCAAATTTAAGAATTGGGGTTAGGGGCAGAATCCTTAAAGAGCAAGCCATGACCTACTACTTGTCCACCACATGGGGTGGTCGTTCTGAGAGACAAGGGGGCCACTGGCTTTCTGGCTCCTTTTTGGATGGGAAAGGGAATACTCCCCAATAAAAATGGAGGGGGCACTCCCACAGACTTACATTGTCTTCCCCTTTTCCAGGAGAGTGAGCGCTACCACTGCGAATTTAGATGAGAGCCACAATCTTATGGCCTTGGGTAATTTGATTGTCATCAGCGTAGCAATCTATGCGGGAGGGCAGGGAGCATTGGAGTGGGTAGGGTAAAAAGCCTCGACCAACTCTAAGCAATTAGCACAGTCCTGAGCACCGACCCCAGCTATTTTGTAAACCAGATGGCATTTCCACGTGACTAAATATTAAACTAAGCAACGCAAGTGATGGAAAGCAAGGATGCCATCAACTTCAGCTTCCTCTGCACCCTCAATCATGATGTGTTCTGGTTCTGATGGGATTACCCCCTTAAAAGGTGACAACTGAGAAACATGGAAGACAGGATGTTGCTTCCAGTGGGCCAGCATTTCAAGAGAAATGCGCCGTTTCATAAGTTCTTTTCCACCAAGTGGGGCCCTAAGCATTTACTCACAAATTTGAGTAAGGGCGACTGCATGCACAAGTGGCGCATGCCAAGAATAACGTGTGAACCTACCTTTTTACATGTTCTGGGAGTTGCTTCCAATATGCAACTGCTTATAATAACTTATTTCCTTAGTCAGGTGCTCCCAAACTAAGGACTGCATGGCCCAGATGTGCTAGGCATGGTCAGCTGCAGCTGGTACCTCTTGGCGAAGAAATGAGCCAACCAAAGAGGACAGGTTATACTTTAAGGTAGCATCATACAGGAAGAAGTCCGTGGACGCATGTGTTCCATTATAATATGCAAACTGGGATAGGGGAAGGTCATCCGCCCAGGTATTCTGAGCGGCTGCAGTGTAGCACCACAGGTACTGTTCCAGGATCTGATTGGCCCATTCAGTTGGACCATCCAACTTTGTATGATATGCAGTGGAGCAACAGTGCGTGATCTTCAAGGTTACCAAGAGCTTGTTACAAAACCACGCCATAAATTGTGGCCCACAGCCACTAAAAATTTCCTGCGGGAGTCAAAAAGTTGAAAACGCATGGCACACAAATAGGCGGGCAGTTTCTTCAGAAGTAATAGTGGAGGAGCACAGGATAAACAGGGAGAATTTAGTGAAGCGGTCTATGACCACCATGACTGCTGTGAACACCTTGGAGCTGGATAGATTGACAATAAAGTCCACGGACACCAACGTCCATGGCCCTTTTGCCTGCTGAAAAAAGTGAAGGAGACCATTCTTACCAGACCAGTCCGCTTTGTACTATTTGTAAGTAACACAGTTAATAATCCACGCCAGAACATCCTTTGACAAGCCTGTTCAGTTAAAGGTACGCTTCACTAAATTGATGCATTTCTTGTTCCCCAGGTGACTGACTGAAGGGGTTTGTAATGAGCTTGAATGGCTCCAGCTTGGAGGAGAGTAGAAACCCACACACACGACCTAAACTGGATGAGCCCCTCTGCCAAAGAATATAAGGAATGCTTGTAAGTTGGGAGGGACAACTGCTCCAAAAGTTCCACCCCCTCCACACATGCTGTCTGCAGTGCCAAGACCTGTGACACCAAATGCGCATCTGGAGCCAAGTCTGCTACTGCAACCATGGGAGGAATAATGGCTAAGATCTGGGTTGGGGGAATGACCATGATGAGATCCTCCTCATCTGAATCAGCTGGGCAAAGTGCAGGATTGCAGCTGAAAAAATTGGGAAGAACACTCAACGATCCCTCAAAAACTCATATTTGAAGTTAAATCTGCACAAGTCCCGTTAGGTATTAGCCTTACAGTGTGTCAACTTATATGGCTTATGGAAATATAGGAGATCTTGGTGGTCAGTCCACACAGTCACTCGTGATGAGCACCCTTTAAGAGATATTGCTAATGAGTCAAGGCCCACGCCACGGCTGCTAACTCCTTGTTTTAGATGGCCCAGGATTGCTTTATGGGAGAAAACTTTCAGGAAAATTAAGCAACATGGTGTTCCAACACATCATTCTCCTGGAGCAAGGCAGCCCATAAGCAGTGTAAGACGCATAGCACACTACAATATATATATGGTTTAGAAGGATCTGCGTGCTTAAGGATGAGAGTGACAAGAACGCCTCCTTGATTTAATTTGCTTGCTGGCACTTAGGAGTCCATCAGAAAGGTATGTTTTTGCCCGTGAGTGGATGCAGTGGTGCAGTCAACTGTGAGAGTGCAGGAGAGATTTTTTCAGAAAAATTATGTTGCCCAGAAAGCTTCTCAATTGCTTTTGGGTCGTTGGAGTTGGCCACACTATGGATGGCATTCAGATTACAAGGCGGATGGCATACCCATCCTTTAAGACAAGATTTCCTAAGAAGGTAACCTCTTCCCAGCAAAATTTGCATTTTGACGGCTTGGCAAACAGCCTGACCTTATGAAGTATAGCCACCACCGCCTCCAAATCTTTTGCATGCTGTTTGGGGGGAATGTACCAGGAGTATCATCAATATATGCTAATTCACAGGAAAATCCGAGATCCACTAGCATGTTATTAACATTTTCTGGAATGTTTTGAGCGCGTTCTTCAGCACAAAGGGCATTACTCAAAATTGTAATATGCCTTTTCTTGTCCAGATAGCGGTAAGCCATTCCTGTCTATTAGCCAATTGAAAATTGATAAAAAATCGTTTACCAGATCAACTTCAAAATACATGCAACTTCACAATTGCTTGGCTGATGGTCTGCTCCAACAGTGTGTATGGGTTCATGAACCATTATATTATTAAGACGGCCGTAAGCCATGTTGGGATGAAGTGAACCGTCTGCCTTTTGACAAAGACAATAGGGGAGGCAACTGGGGATGTCTCCTTGAACAACCAACCCTTCCTGAGCATGTTATCCAACAATGCATCAAGGGCTACATCCTCCTCCACCATATATGGATACAGTGGACAGTTTATATTAACTACTTGCACCGTTGTCCAAAAATACAAATCAAATTCTGTATGAGGGGGAAGGCAGAAAGCCTGATCAGAATCAAAAAACTCTGGTAGCCCATCAACGCAGTGGGAAAATCTGGCAGAAGGCCTATAGGGAATTGAGGGTTGTAACAGACCCATGACTATGAGCATTAATGAGGGTGTGCAGCAATGAGAACTCGCCCTCTACCTGATTGTTGGAGAAGGACAGAATGTTTGTCTATAGGTGGATTCTCACATGCTGCTGACGCATTAACTCACACCCAAAATTACTGGTAACACTAAGTAGGGCGTTTTAGAGAAGCAATCACAGAAATTAAAATGCTGTACTGAGAAAGGTATAAGGCGCCATACTCTGAAGGAGGGTTAGGCCAATGATGCAACCAACATCGCGAGCCCCAGGACAAAGTCTAGATTGAGTGCTGGGCCAATTTTAGACTCATGTAGTTAACTGCTACTCCCATGTCAACCAAGGCCTCAAAAGACACTAGGTGTGTTCCAATTATATTTTTCATTGGTAACAAAAAGTAGGCGTAATTTTGTTTGTTGGAAGATGTGATTTTTTCTTCTTATAAAGAAAAGATTGCTCAAGATTAGGGGGAATAGCAAGGTTTGTGACAGAAGCAATACAGGTGTTGGAAATTGGTTGGATCAATATTTCCAGACTGGTCCTCCAACAATTTATTAAACAGGTGTTCTAAAGCAAACTGAATGAGCGCGGGGCTACAATGGTCCTTGGAACCAATATGGTTACTGATTCAATGATGGGATCAGAAACTAAGGCCAAGTTGGAGGCTTCAAGAATGATGATCCCATTTTGAGGGTGGACTGAATAAAAAGTTGAGGGCACTGGGCAGTGCAGCCAGAGAGAAATTCCTCCAAAACCATCTTGTAGAAGCATACAAAATCACCAATCAGCCAGACAAACAACAGAAGGCAGGCTACCAAATGCACGTTCATCTTGTAGAAGATGACCACTGTTGCACCCATCTTTATGAAGAGGGCGGAAATGGAGGGAAACAATAAATGTTAAATTATATCATGATAGTGTCGAATAAAGTTTAGACTGGCCTGCCAGTCCAGATGTAAAAACACCCAAAATGCAATCCCAAATGCCAGGGGTGCTACTGCTTATATGACATTAAAATGTGTTATGAGAAATTAATCTGCGAACGCCAGTAGGACATAATTGTATATAGTAATCTGACAATAAAACTAGGCTGTCATGGATCTAGGGACTGTGGGTCTGGGTGTTGGGAAGAATGGGATCAAATTGGTTGGTTTGAATCTTGTCATAAAAAATTGAACTTTGAGTACAGGAATTTTTAAGGAATTTAAAAATAGAAAATCAATCATCAATATTCTCAGTGTGTTACAACTGCTTAAATAGACAATCAATCTGGGAATATCTTAGGAAAGTGTGGGCTTGGGGTCTTCAAGATTTGACCTAACCCAGCAAACTTTGAGTGAGGGGAAAAATGAACTTGTTTTAACCTTTTTTAAAAATTATTAAAGGTAGACCAATTCACTTTTAGTTCATCTACAGATGCCCAAACTGCAGGTTTTCTGAAGTTTTGACAATTTTAGCAATGGTGTTGTTCCCAATGGGCAATGGGAACGTCCCAAGGCCACCCCACATAGGTGTGGTCCCAAAGTTAGAACAGGTTTGGGGCGCCCAACCCACTCAGGCCTGGTTGCTCTGGCCCGTTTGCCAAGTAGAGATTTACCAAGTGGAACGTTTGATTCTTCTGAGGTGTCAAAATCTGAAGATCGCTCACTTGTAATTTGGTATCCTGCACTCTTATTCAGTCAAAGTTCCACCGGATGATCCTCAATATGGCCAGTGGCTTATGGTATATTCACCGTTTGGAAACTCACTAGGCCTATTAATATAGCCCTGACACTTCTGGTCGATTTCAGACACAATTTTACCAACATATTTGGGAACTTCTTCTGAGGCAGGTTTCAATACAAACTGGGGATTTGGTCCTTCCAGTTTGTTGACACTTATCCAAAGAAAAGCTTCAGATGAGAAAACTGGAAAGAGATGAAAGAAAATAACTTTTATTAGAAGGTATTTATTTGATAACCAGTCATTAGGCCAGGCGCTAGTATTTATACCTCTAGGGCATCTACTGGCCACATTCAAGCACAATTTTTCAATAGATACTTTACCACCTCAGTTTAGCCCTTGAAATGATATGACTGAAACATTTTCTTAGGTTTATTGGAGGCAATGTACTCTCAAAATTGGGAGGATTTCAGGAAAAAATTGCGATAAAAGCATGAAAAATTTTCCTAGGATCTTCTTGATTTTGAGTTTCATCATACTACTGACAAAATACACCTTCTGTAAAATTCTTCCCTCCATTAAAGTAGATGACATACCCTAATTGGGATGTCAGCAGGCCTCTCCCTCAATAGCACTAGGTACTCCCTTTTGAGCAGTCCATGTGCAAGTGCTATCATGCTGATTATGCGGATCAACATACAAATTTCACCCTAGGGCAGAAGATTGATCATGTTTTTCATTCATCTGATGGTCCATAAGATTTTTAGAAATTAACTTTGGGTCTGTCCCAAATGATTTTGTATACAAGTTAGTTGATTGTGTTCCTAATAATTGGGACCAATTGCAAAGATTTGATGAATAGAGAATTGGCCATAATATGTGAGCGTATTTGGCCCTAAGCGCTTTGATAAAATACTTGAACAAATTGACATTGAGATATTTGGACCAAATAATATTATTGCAATAGGCTTTGAGGTGAGAATATAGGTGTTATCTCAAGCGTTGAAAGGTTAATTGGCACAATCTGATGATTGTCAAAGGTTTATTTTTGAGTCAACTACCAGAATCTGACATTTCCCCCCTCTTGACTTGAACATAAGCCCTAAGATTCCCGATTAGCTATGTTGGTCTTTTATCATTGGCCCAAACGTCCAATGAGCATGGAGTTGGGTTTTTATATGGTAACATCAGCCCAAACGCTTGATGAGTCTAAAGTATGATCCTCTTATTGTTAATTTTCGGCTTAAATGCCCATCAAGTCTGAAGTTGGATCCTCTCCCCTACCTCAAGTGCAAACTAAAGTATTGATTAGAATAAAACTATCATATAAATATTTTATTTGTTTTTGTTTTTTAACTTTTTCTTTTCTTAATTGGCCCGCTTATTAAACCTTCTTAGAATTTTGCATGGACTTGGTTTTATATATGGCCAGTCCTAATATCCTTTATTGTGTATATGAACTTAGAAATTTTTTTAATCACTTTGAATGGCCTAACCCAGATGCAATCTAACTTTTGCAATTGGCCCAATCTGTGGGTGTTGTAAAATAGAACTTCGTCATTTACTTTAATATTTGGCCAGTGTGTAGCAAT
>JAKSZP010008795.1:0-21243 GCA_022478985.1 Massospora cicadina
GTGGGGATCAGCAACTTGGGGAGCGAGTTGTTTGATGGCTGGCTGGTTTTCAGACTTACCTATATCAAAAATTGCACCTAGGTATTAAAAAGGCAGTCTTCCACATGAAGATGGATGGAAGGAAGCTGGGATAATAAAGCTGCAGTGGCATGAGTAGTTTTTGTCTTGTCCTGAAAAGTGACAGTGACTTTCTTGATGGCGGCATTTTCTTGTTTGTGGAGGTTTAGGGTGTTACCTCTGACCTGCAAGGCTAAGCTTGGAGCAATAATGGGATGTGGGAGACTTTTGGCAAGTATTGCTACTGACAAATTGGTCATCTCACGGATGTTGTTGTTATCTGGGTTTTCAGCTGCAGCAACAGTGAGCTAGTGTTCAGAGCAGAATTCAGAGGTGTTCAGTCAGGGGGTGTAAAAACGCTGAGGGATCTGAAGGGGGTGCTGAATTTGTATAAATTCTTTGATTGGGGTATTCAATTCTTTAATTAAAAGCCCATTTTATAAGTTTCATCCAATGAAGTCCATAAATCAAATCATATTAGAAATCATGGTTGGTGAATTTATGGGCTGTGGCTGTCAATTGAGAAATAACGTGGGATTGAACCATTATCCAAGATGTCTCTGGATTGATTAAGTGCATGTGGCACTGGACTGAGGAGGGGCCTTATTGGCAGCTGTGGGCGCTGCATCAGCTGGAGGTTTTGGGGGAAGGGGGAAGGATTGTACGCTATGCCTGAAAGTAGCAGTGGATTGTGTGCCATATTGGGGGCCATATGGAGACAATGCTGGTCCAGAGGATGCAGAAAGACTGGGGCATTTACGCTTCAAGTGATCCAACTTGAAGCAGGACAGATAGATATTCTGCCTGCCCTCAACATGGGCCCAGAATGGGTGGTCGGTGGCATAGGGAATTGACAAAGCAGCTTTGTTGTAATTTGGGCTAGTCATGCCGAATGCCCAAGGCCCAGTAAGATGAGCAGCCCCATTGGGGACTAAAAACTGAAGGATGGGTTGGAGCCATATGCAGCCAAGCCTTCCATCAGCTCCTGATGGAGCACCGCAGGGGGAAGGTTAGTGGGCAACCATGCAAACTGAACCACCATAGTGGTGTCAGTGAGGAGCTGGGTGTGCATTGTGGGGATAGGGGTGCCCTGGAAAACCAGGGATATGGTGGCCACAGTGGTGGCGTCAGCTTTGCATGTGAAGCTAAGATCAAAATACCCATTATATGGGTAGAAATTGATAAATCTGGTTGTCAGCATCACTGCCTGGGCCAAGTCAATAATTTCTTTTTCTGCGTATGTGAATAATTTCTTATACTCAACCTGAAGGCCAAAAAGCAGCTGAGTTTGGGGGAGAATGAGTGGGCTGTGAGGCACTGCCTGGGCATGTGCCAGTTGGATGGCGAGATCCTTGGGTGGAATGATCTGACCTGATGTATTATTGGTACTGGATGAGCAAGTCAGAATGTGTTTTCCCACTGGATGGAAAACGCTGGGTGGGGTTTCACCGCTGCCTCATATGGGAGAAGCTGGTGGAGAATCCAAGGTCATTGGGAAGTGAATGAGGAAGGTCAGCATAGGCTAGTTAGGCTTTTTACTTTCTTTTAAATAAAATATGTTCAAAAGTTACTCCAAGCGGAAAATGAGTTTCTAAATTATAAAAGTGTTAAGGTTGTCTACTAAGAATTAATTAAAACCACCTTGTTTTTCCCAAGCTTTGCTTAGGTTTATAATGTTAGCTTTTATAATGGTAGATGGCCACATAATTTTAAGAAGTAATTAAATTTATCATTCTAAACCTGAATTAAAAAAAAATTATCAAATTAAATAATATGCCACCAAATATTTGGCCATATCACTCTCTTTCCGCTTGGCGTGACTTTATAGGCAAAATTACATTTATTAATAAAACAAATTTAATTTGCCTATAGTAGTTTTGCTCCAATGTCCTCGGATTCTCTGCCAGCTGCTCCAGCGTGGAGCAGCAGCAAAACTCCCCCCGCCATTTTCTGTCTGGCAGAAAAACGTGCTAGGACTGGTTCACCCAGTCACTTCAAACCCATGGGTTGATTCATTCCGCCCAAGGACCTTGACGCCCACCTTGCTCATACCCAAGCAATACCTCGCTGCCCCCTAGTGCTCCCCTGGAGCAATATGCACTATGACCTAAGGGTCAAATATGGGAAACTATTCACATACCACGACCAAGTCATTATCAAAATGGCACAGGCGGTGATGACACCCGCCAGTTTCATAAATTTCCGCCCCTATAAGGGGTACTTCAGCCTCAGCTTCACCTGTGAAGCTGAGGCTGCCACTGCAGCAACTGTGCCCCTGGTATTCCAGGGCACCCCTCTCCCCACAATTTGGACTCAGCTCCCAGCGGACACCACCTTGGTGGTTCAGTTTGCTGGCTTGCCCACCCACCTCCCCCCTGAAGTGCTCCACCAGGAGCTGATGGATGGTTTGGCAGCCTATGGCTCTAACCCCATCTTACAGTTTGTGGTCCCAAATGGGGCCACATGACTCGCTGGGCCTCAGGTATATGCCACAATAAGCCCTGAATTTAATAAAATCGCGGTGTCAATTCCACCATGCACCATTATTCCCTCAGTGCCCGACCATCCATTTTGGGCCCATGTCAAGGGCGGGCGGACGATCTGTCCATCATGTTTTGAGTTAGACCACTTGAAACTTAAGTGCCCCTCATCAACCACTTCCAGCAGATCAAACTCATCTGCTGACCTCCAATCTGCTGCCCACCCTGTACAATTTCTGGTATGGGGCACAATCCTACCACCCCCTCCCCCAAAGCCTGTTGCTGCAGCTGCACCTGCAGCCTTTAATCAGCCTCCTCCTCACCCTAATGCTATAAATAATTCCACCAATCAAGCATCAGATTGGATCCCAGTTTGATCCCATGCTTCCTCAAATGAATCAACCAAACCTCAACTGTACGCTGATTCCCCAATCCAATTCAACCAAAGCCCATGGGAATTATTGGATGAAAATTGACGAATCAGGTAACATCATTGAAGAAATGACGCTGCATGTCAAGCGGCTCTTTAACGCAGAATGGGATGCAAAATTCCCGCCTCAACTTTTTACCCCACAGCCAAATGCCAAATCGTTTCACAGTGATCATCAGCTTGCAGTCAAAGCTGCTGCAACACCAGATTGCCATCCCCTGCGTAAATTCATTGCTAAATCAGTAGCGATGCTCACAGGAGGAATTCCACCTCCTGTTATTCCCAAAACCTTAACCTCAAAGAGTAAAATCACAGCGAACCCACTACACAAAAACATAAATGATGCTATCAAGAATGTGACAACTATAGCACGGAATCCAAAAGCAAAAATAACCCAAATCAACATTGCCACGTTCATTAAACTCCCAGATGCCCGCATCAAAGCTGAAAAAGCTTTAACTAAATATCTCAGTGCCATTTACCTAGCTGGCAATTTCCATGAAATCCCAATTATTAGAGATATTGAACCCTATGCCACAGATGCCCCAACGCCATTACTGTCTGCCATGACATGCACCCTACTATGGGAGGAAGAAGCTGTTGCTGAAGATGAGCCCCCAAACCCCCTCCTCATCTGCCATGGAGGGATAAGCAGTTTCCGCTGCCCACCTGGTTTTTTGGTTTTTGAAGCATTTCATTTAATGCGCTCATTAGGGCGTTTTGTTTGAACCAAGTAGTTACATAAGTTTTCTAGTCTAGTTTTAGCTTTGGCGATGTCCTTCCCCTGGTTGGCTTGCCTTAAATAAATAAACATTTGGCCATATCTCAAATGAGCATACTAAATCAACTAAAACACCACCCATTTGGCCAACGTCAACTTAATTTATCAACAACTGTAGCCTAAAAAATGTATATAAGCAACAAGAAAAAAGTTTTGTAATAAACAATTATATATCATTTAAAAGACTTCATCATATGTTTATTCTGTACTGTAAAACTATAAATATAAATTTGTTTATATTTTATAAACATATGAGAAATACAATATCTATTGTTATATTTGGAAAAAAATCAACTTACTGATTTAATTAAAGTATAACTAAAAAGTAAAAATAAATATAGAAAAAATAATTTTTAAAAACTTGCTTTTCTTAAAGAGAAAAAAGGATATAAGAGTTAATAAATATAAAGTAAAAAACACAAATCAATTAAAAATTACATTAAAAAGTAAAAATAATTAATTACCAAATAATTACTTTAAAAAATTCTCATGTACAGCTGCAAGAAAAGCAAGGCATGTGAACTTATAAACAATCATATTTATTTTTAAATTTTATTTTGGTAAAGCTGATCATAATATGGACACTTCCAATAAATACAAACTAATGACTAGCAATCACCAGGAAACATGAAAAGCACCCCAGAGGAGCCAAAGCCACCTCCTGTTGCCAGCAGGACTGCCAGCGAAAGGAAGAGGGGGAGTAGCAGGGAAGGCCTGGTCCAAAACTGAACATGAGTGAAAGAAAGGGTCTGATAAGAGGAACCAGATGGGAACCAGGATGACACCAACCAGCGTTGGTGGGATGACAGGTGGCCAAACAGCTAAGCTTGAAAGTTATCTGTGAGGTGGGAATGGAAGCGATTCACAGCTTCATGGAGGGTTGGGTAGTGCTAGACAGTGCATCAAGGACAATAGTATGGATCATCCATAGAGCTATTGCAACAATTAAGGTGTGGAGTGATGGGTGGAAAGGGGATGTCATGGAAAAGGCAAAGATGTTCTCAGATAGGATGAAATACTGTTCATGCTCCTAGAAAAAGATGCGCCTAACATCTCACCAAATTGCCTGTGATGATGGGCAATCTTCTGAGAAATGGACTAATGACTCATATTGATGCATACAATGCATGAAGATTGAGAGGAATTGGACCACATTGCCATGTGGTACACTTTTCTCAGGCATCTCTACACATGAGCGCAAATTTAAGGTTGTAAAAATAAGATGGTGTGTATACCACCAAATGTCCTTCTGGGTCTCCAAAGAGTACGGGATGTTGAGCTTGTCAAGGTAGTTCACACTGGCTTTGAGGTGGGGACATTGGGGTACCAGGTTGTCTAAAAAAACTTGTCATGGACTTTTTGTTGAAATGGGGAGTATGGCGAACCCTCTGGGCAGTGTGTCCACTGATGCTGATTCTCCACTCAACGCTCCGCATGGGGAGGTGAATACATTTGAAGTGGGTCAGCGTCCTGTGTGACCCACAGCAGAGGGATGAAAGGCAAGATAGGTTAACAGAGAATGGGGGTGGTTTAGATTGCAGAGGCAAAGGGCACAGACAAAATTGGAGTGGGACGCATGTGACCAGTGCTAGTCTGAGAGTGTGGGTTGGTGACTGCAGCAATATAGTTCCAAGTATTTTGGTGGCGTGGGCATTGAAGATGAGCAGGCCCATACCACCACTATGACGAGGGCCAAACATGACATCCAGGCGCACAGGGGGAGGACGGCCTAACCAAAGCCGCCCTTGTAGGAGGGCATACAAGAGGCAAAAAAGAGGGGAAAAGTCAACAGCATGAGCCACAAACCAGACTTTTGACAGGAATATAGAGTTAGTGAGCACAACCCAGCCTGTGATGGTGATCTGTTGGGTTCTGAGGGAGACGATGCGCTTTTCTGACATTGTCTAGGATATGATGCTCCATTACCAATGAGGAAAACCCTCCTGTCTCCAGCCACAATCCCAAATGGTGCACCGGACCAGCAGTAAGTCTTGACATGAATGGGAGTACAAATGGGGCGGTATGGGATGGGCAAGGCAAGCGAACCAGAGAGCTAGCTGCTGGAGAAGTCTGACTAAGGGGAGCCAGTGACCAGCAGACTTAGTACCAGCCAAGGAAAATGATTTCGTTTTTGGAGGCATTAAGTGCGGCGTTACAGGCCCTGGAGTAATCCTGGATAGTTGCCTCTAGCACTAGTGCATCTTGGTTGTCAGACATCCCAACCACACAATTATCAGCAAATGCCAACATCCTAACAGGTACTTAGCTTTGCACATGGACATCAGCAGGGCGTGCATTCACATTGCATAAGAGTGGGTTGAGGTTGTTGTAATAGACTGAACTTAAAGGATCCCCTAAGAGGAGACCACTTTGAGGTGAACCACATCAGTGAGGAAACCAGGGCCACGCACACCCATTGTGGAAGACTCCATGAGCAACATCACCCAATTTATGAACCAGTGGGGAATGTGGAATTTGTGGAGTCAGGCTTTAAGGTGATCCCAGTTGACTCTATCATAAGCTTTCTGATAATCTAATAACACAAGCGCCCCAGTAGCCATGGATTGGCAGACATTGGCTACAGTGTGAATGTTGTCCCATATTGACCTCTTGGGGATAAAACTGAACTGCTCATAGGAGATTACTTCAGTGCAACTTCCCTTAGGCGGTTGGCCATAATTTTTATGAATAACTTAGTATATGTAATAGTAAGTGATATGGTGCACCAGTTCGCCAAGTCCAGCTTATCCCCTTTCTTATACAACGTTATAATTGGGCCTTCTGGCCCCCAGGAAGGAGGCGCATTTCTAAAAGACATTTGTCCATTGAGGCAAACATTAGTGAGGAGAAATATCTTAAAATATTTTTGTAGAACTTATACAGAATCCCATCTGGACCTGGGCACTTCCTGTGTGGTGCACCGCAAATGGCATACCAGAGTTTGTCATAAATATATTAGATTAATCAACTCTGGGTATCAAGAAACAGTGCGTATATGTGCGCCATTGAGAAACTCATCAATTGCAGCAGGTTCAACAGGTTTGGACTTATACAACTCAGAGTAAAAGTTATGAACTTTAATTGCCACTTCAGTTGGAGTGTCTATGATGAAGTTTTCCAGCCGCTTCACCTGTGTGCAGGCCAAGCTCTGCCAATTTGTAAAGAATTTGCAGAAAAGCTAGGTGGAGCATGTGTCACCTACAATATATTTTTTGCCTTGAACTTAGCACAAACGTGATGTTTGTGTTGTCTTACCAGTGTGTTGAGACTAGCAGAAACTTCTGCCCACTTACAACCCCAAGCTGGGCTGTAGCCTCCAGCAAAGACATTAGACTCCAGGTGATCCATTTCTGCAAGTATGCGCTTAGTAACCGCTGAGGCAGCCCATGAGTGACATGATGAGAGGTGTTGTGCCCAAAGGATGGTGTTCACTTTGAAGGTTGACCAGGTAGAAGCAGGTCCACACAGAACGGTGTGGTGAACTCTGGTGCTGAAGTTGTGGCATCCACCCATGAGGAAAACCTGGTCAATGCGAGATTGGCTGAACAGAGTTTGCACCACTTTGGCACCTGTGCCGCTGGGTATGACAAAGTGAAATTAATTGACACCATTCTGTGGTCAGAGAAATCGATTTTCAT
Source organism: Massospora cicadina (assembly GCA_022478985.1). Lineage (NCBI taxonomy): Eukaryota > Fungi > Entomophthoromycota > Entomophthoromycetes > Entomophthorales > Entomophthoraceae > Massospora > Massospora cicadina. Next base: position 7,387 of record JAKSZP010008795.1, read on the forward strand.
TCTTGATATTGTGCAATCTGGGGCCAAAAGTTCAATGGGGCAAGAATAAGGTTAATGCGGGACATAGAACTCAGCTGACTGTTGTGCGCATGGGGATGGGACATGTTTGAAAGCAGCGGTGCATGTATGGGGAGGGTCTCAAATAGCCCCAAGGTATTTTTGAACATGGAGTTCTGTGTGCCCCAGTGGGGGGAGGGTAGGCGTTGAAGGCCAACAGTCAGTGGCCAGGTTGGCCCAGCAGTTCAAGTCGCCTACCATAAAGGGATCAGGTGAAAGTGGGAGGGAAGTTACTTTAAGTCCTTGGAGACCAGCCTCTGCAACTGGATAGGGAACAAAGCCCTTATGGACAAAAAGGGGCCCAAAGTCCCAAGCGGACCCCCTATCACAGTTGAGTGACTTGGCGCACATGGTAGATGAGCACTGGGTGACCACTCTTCCCCCCAAGAATAACCCGTTCCCATCCCTTCCCCCTCCTCAACCCTGGTAAGTTTAATAGAGGGGGTCTGCAGAGATATTGCGCAAGCCAGGGGCCAAGTGCAGGCCCCTGGGACCCCCAATCCCCAGGCAAATTATGTCAAAATAAAGGAAATATTCTGCACCAACATTGGGATCTGGTCTGCAAATTCCGGTCTGATGGAGCCAGTCCAGACTGGCCAGCGCCAAAAATCAGATTGGGCACAATTTGGATTTAAGACCAGACATCTAATAACTTGGATCAGTTGCCCCAACTCTCTGAGACAGATCCAGGAAGCTCAGATCATGAAAACAGCCCAATCAAGAGCTTGGACCAGGTCTCAAACAACTCAGCCCAGCTTCCACAGCCTCATGGGACTAATCTGGGAAATTTAAATCATGCAAACAGGCCGACTCAGATGGTCATGTACTGGATCAGCACCATTGACCTGGTTTGGTCCCAAAAATGTGGAAACCATTGCAATTTTTTGATTTTCTGCCAAGATTTTGAATATCCCCCCACCCCCCTCCCCACCAGCCAACCGTATCCCATCACCAAATCCCAAATGACCAATCCCATATCACCTACCCCATGCAATTCACCCAATACTTAAGGAAACTGCCCTGCCCAGGGGAGGTTGTCAGTTCATTCTCTTATCTTCTCACGCTTTGCACTCAATAAACCATGTATACACCATTCAGCCTACTGTGGCCTCCATCCGCCTTACTTAGTAATTAAAAATTCTGCCATTCAATATGGCAAAGCACGCTGCTACCCAAATCCTTATTCCAATGTATTCTGACTTGATTATCCAGTCGCTCAACCCTGTCACAAGGCAGCAGATCATAAATATAATAAGCCAGCTCACCCACAATGATAATCCCGCTTCCTTGTTTGTTATTGTGCATCCATTTAATGAAAATCCTCCTGTCCATTACACTACTTGATTTCCAAAACTGCTCCCCTGTTGGAGCAGCACCAGGGCACCTCTGCTCCACCACCTGCGGAGGCGGGACTTCTATCTGGCCCATCTGCTGATGGCCCAGGATGGCCATGGGGCCTGGAGCACCCCGTTCAGGGAAAGCTCAGCCCCAACGCTCCTTGCATTTTCCACCCCCTTTAATCTCACCATGGATCACGTGGCAGCCCTTATAACACCCCTCGTTGGCATGCTAGATCACTCATTCAAATCTGAAGGCCAGCAACCACGAGCCCTGGAGCTTTGTTGTCCTCCCTGCCTCTCCCACTCTTGGGGGTTGCCCGCAAGACCCAAGGTTTCCCCATTGCAACCATCTAATTTGCCTTGGAGCCTTTGGTATGTTATTGAACTTTTGCTTCCCACACATCCCCCAATAGAACTCCACTCTTACAAGTTACTCAGACCGCTGTGCCTATGGCATTCTGGGCTCTTCACTGGGTGCTCATTCACCCTAATTGGGAGCCCAGTGTACTTCTTATCAGACAAATCCATGACATAATGAACTGACCTGTAATCTTGGCCTTCTCCGCCCTCCTCACTGCACTGGAAAAGCGTTGGCCTACGCACTTACTCTGAATGTGCACTCCCTCTGTGACCTGGTCTTCTCCTTCTGGTTGGCTGCCTCCTTCATCTGAGCTTTCTGATGGGCTTTGTTAAACTGGTCCCCACCCTACCAAGCCCTGGCAATGAGTGTCACCCCCTCAGTTAACATGATAGGGATGGGGGTCCCCTCTATCCTTTCTTATGAGGTGGCCAACCAAATCTGGGTGTCCTTGCAGAACTCCAGGTGCTCTTTACTGCTGATGGCAGAAAACCCTGTTCCCTTCTAATACCCAGCAGAGTAGTGCTCTCCTTGACGCTCTGGATGGGGATGCCCGTCAGTGGGTCAGGGAGTGCTCCGCTCTTCAGCCAAATCTGGAAACCCTACCCTTTGCTTGCGCTGGTCACTTCAGCGGTCCAGACCCCTTAGTCAATAGTGGCGCGCCTTCTTTATCTCTTTACAATGGGGCAGTCAGGTATGAACCTACCCTCCCATATCAAAGCCTTTACAGTCCTGGCCCCCACTGTGCCAATCCCCTCCAAAATCGCCATCTCTGCCTTTCGTGCTGCCTTGGACTCCACTGCAGCTGCTCATACATCCTAGGACCCTCTCACAGGGTCTTTGGAAATTTCATTCTCTGTGGCCCTCTCAATTGGGGCCAGACCCTTCCACGTCCCCGTATGTGTTGTTGCAGCTCTTGAGGTTCCAAGTACCACCCTCCCCCTCTGCCAGAGGTCACGTTCAAGGAAGCGTCTCCCCAGGCTTGCAGACCTTTTCCCCCCAGTGACCACCACGAGTATTTCCCCTCTGGGGAAATCCCTGCCTGTAGCACCCCCTGTCCTCACCCCTGATCAGGAGGTTGACCTGTTGGGCTCCCAGAGCTCATAATCTGTTCTGCCTGGCGCTATTAACTCCCTAGTTGACCCCAACTCCCCCCCCCCCCCAGAAATGGGTGGAGCAGGTGTACACATCAACCCCCAACTCCCCATTTGGGACAAGGAGGAAGTAACACCCTTATATCAAAAACAAACCAACCCAGCACCTCCTGAGAAATCTCTTTTGATGATGGGTCATGCCCCTCCTCTGCTTCCCTATCTCTTGCTCTACCCGATAAAGAGGATAAAGCCTAATTTCTGTTTTCTGTTTCTTTTTACTCAGAGATGGGTGAGACCACTGTACAAGCTCTCCTCGACATGGGAGGAACAGGTAACTTTATTGATCTCAGTGTGGCACGCTTTCTGGACCTGGCGATGGAGAAAGCTTCATCTATACTGGGCGCCTCATTGGAGCCCATGAAGTCCTACTGCATCTGATGCCCCTTACACTTTTCTGTTCATGATTTCAGTTTTGTTACCACTTCTCAGCAGCACATGATTTGCTCTATCCTGTAATTCTGGGGGTGGGCTGATGGCTCTTCCAGCTGGTCCGTATCAATCTTATGAGTAAGTTCTTTTTATTATACAAACCTTAAGCTGAGTGGAGAGTTTCCCTGCTAGAAACCCTTCCCCTGTGCACCTCTCTTGGCTCAATCTCCTCTCCTGACCCCGCTCCAACATACCTCCATTCGGACTTCCCTTCCTTCCTAGCCCCTTACAGGGCTATCTTTGATATGTTGCTGACATCTAAGCTTTTCTACACTCCGAGTATAATCTATCATTTCAGCTGATGGTCAACCTAGTCAAAATCAACTGCCCCCTCTACCCCTACACTGAGGAAGAGGACAAGGCTTTGTGGATTTAGCTAGACAATATGTTAGAGAAGGGGTGGCTCATTAAGAAATATTTCCTATCGCCTTCCCCAATAGTTTTTGCTAGGAAATCAGATGGCTCCCTGCATCCTTGTGTCAAGTATGGCCACCTCAACAACATTACCATCCCTAATCCATACCCCCTGCCCTTGTAGCAAACCATCGCTCAGGCCATTGCTCATTACCACATCTTCTCAAAGTTGGACCCGGTATTGCCCTCAATCAGGTGAGGGTGGCAATGGGGCAGGAGTGGCTTACAGCTATCCGCACCCAATAAGGCCTCTTTCAGTTCAGGTTGATGCCTTTCAGACTAAAGAATGCTCCAGCCACCATCCAGTACCTCATCAATGACGTGCTGTAGAACTTGCACTTTTCATGCACAGTTGCCTACATTGAATATATTCTGATCCATTCCCCCACCCTAGAACAACATGACAAGGACCTAGAAGCAGTGGTGGCAGCCTTTCACAAGGCAGGACTCTTCATGAAACCCTCCAAGTGTGAATTCTTAGGGACTAGATACCCTTCTTAGGCAATCTTGTCCTGAAGAATGGCTGTGTGCTGTCCCCCTGAAAGCTTGAGGATATCCTGTCATGCCCACCAAACTACGCAAAAGCAACTTTGCAGCTTTCTTGCACTGTAACCTTTTTTTAAAATTCTCCTCAGCCCTCATCCAACTAGTGGCACCCCTGCTCCCCCTCACTGGGAAGAATGCCCCTTTCAAGTGGTCCCCTAAATGCCAGCAAACCTTTGAGTCTATCAAGGAGGTTTTCCTCAAAGCTCCAGTCATGTGTCATGCCAACACCTCTCACTCCTTTATAGTAGCCTGCGATGCCTCATCAGTGTCACAGCTAGTGACATATTTCCTGAAATTAAACGTCCTTCTAAAGCCAAGTCCAACAAGACCTAAGGACAGAGACCAGAACCCCTAAAGGTCACCAATGGCCTATCTAAGGTCATTGACAAAAAATGGGTTTTGGCTTTTCCAGCCAGGGCTGAGGAAAACGGTTTATTTGAGGCAAAGCCCAGGAGGGAATCGAACTTAACACCCAGAAAATTACAAGATATGTTGTTATAAAATCTGGCCAAATTCAAAAAAGTTTTTAATTTTGTTGAAAAGTGACAAATTTGTAGCTCATATTAGATTCAAACAATCACTGGAATCTTCATGAAGCAAAGCCCTATAAATTAAGTCCCAAGATGAAAAAGGCTTTTCTTTTATTGGATATTCTGATCACCCTAATAAAGTCTAGGAATTTTTGGGCCAATTTTCTGTATAATTTTTGTTTCCTTGAACAAAAAAATATACTTATCCAAAGATCTGTGATGGCTGGAGTTCATTTTTCGCTCTGGTTTGCACCCCCTGCTATATGTGAGCCCTCCACCCACTCCGCCACTTATACCACCGGCCCCGCCTCCTCCTCTTTTCTGTCCTTTGTCTTGGATCTTATGCACCCTTCCCAGCTCCCAGGACCTCTTGTCTATGATGGTTGTGGCCAGTTTGGTGTGCGTTTTGCTCCAAAGATTTATATGGAAACACAATACTGACCATTTAGGACGTCTTTTCATTTTGTTGGGTCACTTGGCCATGTTTTATCACTTTTTGCCTGTGTCTTTCCCTCCAGCGACCTCCTGCGCTCCAGTTTCCCTGACATTATCTGAGAAAAGCCTGGAATTTTTTGTGAGTTTCTTCTACTTTTGGGTGGCTAGAGTTATCCCAATCCTCTCAGAGTTGTCACCCGTTGAAGCGGTCCACTGGGCTGGTACTTTTGTATCCCTACTGGCTTTGGTTGTTACCTTCCTCAAAGGGTGTGCTGAGGGTGTTGCGCGGCTCCCCTCACTAAAGATGCTCATAAAGTGAGCAGTACCTTCCACTACTGGTCTCACTCCACTTTTCACGTGATTCCAAATTTAAAAATGAGATCTTCAACATGTTGTCCAGCCTTAGGGCCTGCCAGAAGTCTCAAGGCAAGGACTTAGCTGACGTCCTCCTCCTCCAGCTGCTGCTCTGTGAGATTTCAGAGGGAGCTCACCAATGATTACTCTCCACGGGTGAGAATAATAGATCCATCCTGGAATCTCTACCAGCGTTGGAAACCTTTGTCAAGCCATGCGAGTATCCCCCTGCTACCTTTGAGGACTATAACTCCTTTGCACACTTGTCCCAAGGAGACCTCACTACAGCTCAATACTTATGCCTGTTTCAAGAGTGAGCATCAAGGTTGGAATCTCTTGAACAATTGAAAATGGCCCTTTTCCGCAAGTCCCTAGATAATACTGGTGCTTCCCTTGGCATATGGGATAACCCACCCCTCCTTATCTGGGACATGCTTTATACTTGCATCCCTGTTGTCTATCAGCCTCTGTGCCATCAAGCCTAATTGTACCGCTGAACTCCAGATCCTAGAGCTTGATGACTCCATCACTGTGAGGCACCAGCATGTTTCTGATCCAGTGGTGACATATCCAGCTGATACACTGGCCGTTATGGACACTTCCAACCTAATTCTAGAGGGCCCTACTTCCGTACTCTCCCAGTACCGCTTGGAACCAGCAGTGAGCTCTCTGGAAGGTGAGACTGAAACCTCCGTCATAGGTGAGGGTCCCCTCACTACTGGCCCTGCATCGCCGCGCTCCACAGTTTACCCCTCACTTTTGTCCTCAAAAGTAGAGGGGGTTAGTAAGTCTAACCCATTTGACTCAGAGCATTCACTTCCTCCAGGGTATGAACCTACTGTTGCCATTTTGGAACCGATGCCTTCTGCCCAACCTGTCATCCCAGTTGGCCCAGTTGAACAACTCTTTCCTATCACTCCAGAGTCACCTCTTGTGGCAGACTCCATCTGTAAACGAGTAGAGATCCATGAGAGGATGATTGAAGAAGAGATAGTCATGGTTGACCCCACCAAAAGCTTGGCTGTCCTGACTGGTGTATTATCATGTGATAAAGACCTTCCTCCCGCTGAACATAGAGCATTAAGCTACCCCACACCATTTAAATCCCGCGGACAATTTTATGGCAATGTGAAGTCATACGGGAAAAACTTTTTAGGGGATACTCCACAATATACGCCGCCCTCTGGGCTTGTAGCTATCCTGTTATCCCTTGGCTCTGAGGGAAATAAACCCTCCTCTGCTTACTTCTTGTTAATGGCTACCTTTTCTTCTTAAGGGAAGAGCTTTCAAGCACTCGCTTTGGCGGACACTGGTGCAACTGAAAACTTCATCCGCCAAGAGTTAAAAGAGGCCCTGGAGCTACCCCTGGGAGTTGGTCAGCTTGTGAAGGGTGGTGCATCTCAAACCATTCCAAGTTATCATGTGTTAACACCTGTCCCTCTCATTGCAGGTGATGGTTATTTTGTTGAGAGCTTCTCTTCGATAAAGAACCTCCTATACCCTGTTATTTTAGGGGATGCTGGTGGCGCCGATTTGACATAGCCACTAACCTCCTAGACTCTACCATGCATGCACAATTTCCTGGTGGATTCATAGTTACCATAACTTGCTTAGATGAGAGCGCCACGGTGATCCCCAGAAGGTGGGGCCCCTCTCCTAAGGTGGGCCTAGCCTCTATTCAACCTACTGACGCCCTGACCCCAACACTTACTCTGCCAGAATGCATCCGTAGGTATGCTGATCTGTTTGATCCCACAAAGGCCCGCCCACTCCTCAAGCACACCAAGGTTGACTTTGAGTTTAAGTTGGCCGTGGATCTTGTCAAGATATACTCTCCAATTTACCCCTTGTCCCTGAGGGAGGAGGCTGCCTTGGTCTCTTGGGTAGACGACATGCTCTCTAAGGGTCAAATCTTCTTAAGAAATCCTCACCTGTGTGCTCCCCCTCCTGTTTGTATAGAAGTCTGACGGCTCACTTCGTCCATGCGTTGATTATGGCTATCTGAACAATGTAACATTGCCTGACCCCCATCCGCTCCCTCTGGAGCAACAGATTGCCCTCTACGTGGAGAAGGCTAGAATGTTCAGCAAGCTTGACTGCCTCAAGGCTTTCAACCAGATCCGCATTAAAGAAAGCCAGGAGTGGTTGACTGCTTTTTACACTCGGAAAGGTATCTACCAGTTCAGGGTTATGCCGTTTGGTTTGAAGAACGCTCCCGCCTGCTTTCAGAGGCTCATTGATGCTGTATTGGGAGACCTTATGGGTAATTGCGCTATTTCATACGTGGACGACATACTATTCTTTTCCTCAGATGCAGAAGCTCATGCCCTCCACCTTGTGTCTGTCATAGACTTTCACAGGAAAACCTTACAATTAAGGCTAGCAAGTGTGAGTTCTTCCAACCTAAGGTCGAGTTCTTAGGAAACATTATCTTCACCCATGGTTACATGATTGCCCCATATAAGGAAGAATCTATCCGTGATTGGGTTACCCCCTCATCTCTTACAGAGTTACGCAGCTTCCTTGGAACATGTAACTTCCTCAAGAAGTTTACCCCCAGCTCTCAGAAGTTGCCGCCACTCTCTACACCGCTTCAGGGAAGTAGATTTTAAGTTGGACCAATAAATTCAACGCTGCATTCCACGCAGTCAAGTCCATACTATTGTCCAGCCTGGTGTTATTACATGCAGACCCCAGCCGCCCCTTTATTGTCGCCACTGATGCTTCCAACTTTGTGGTGGGAGCTGCTCTGCTACAAGAGGGTGAGGATAAAGTGGAACGGCCTATTGCTTACTTTTCAAAGAAAATGACCCTGGCGCAGCTCAACTATGCAACATATGATAAGGAGCTCCTTACAGTTGTTGAGGCAGTACAACACTGGCGCCACCATTTTCATGGGTCTAAGTGGCCATCTACTGTCCGTACTAGCCACAAGGCATTGATGTACTACTGCGCCCCCAGAAGCTATCCCCTCGCCAGTCCTAATGGTTAGAAATCCTGTCAGTGTTTGACTTAAAAAGTGACTTCATTAAGGGAATCCAGAGCATGTTACCTGGTGCTCTATCCCGGAACCCTGCCCTAGCACCTGATCCAGCACTAGTTGACGCCCACAATACCAGGTTTTAATTAAGCCGTAACAGGTGAAGGAGATCCCACTGTCCAACCCCCCCCACTCTGCTTATGATGGAACCTTTGGAAGGTGACGCTGACACCCCTTCCCATGTTAGATTGTCCCAACCTCTGTCATCTGACTATGATAAAGTTAAGCAGCCCGCCATAAAAATGGCGAATCCCTGGACAAAAGCTACCAGTTGATGGATGGGGTCATCCTCCATCAGGGCAATTGGTGGGTACCTCCTGGGCCCCTGCGTGAGGAAGTGATCCGTGAAGCTCATGACCCTCCAACTGCTGGCCACCCTGACAAGGACAAGACGCTTGAGTTAGTCCGCCGCTCCTACAGTTGGAAAGGTATTGCCACTGATGCGGCAAAATTCACAAAGTCCTGCTTGACGTGCAACAGGTCAAAGCCAAGCCGCCTGAAGAGTGCTGAATTTCTTGTATCCTTCCAAGCTTCTGAGGGCCCTTGGACATCAGTGTCTGTCGATTTTATTGTGGAACTTCCCTTGTCCCAGGGTTATGATGCAGTAATGGTTGTGGTGGACCGTTTCAAAAAGATAGCCCACTTCATCCCCTGCAACACCACCATTACTTCAGTTGAGATAGCCCGCCTCTTTGTAGATCACATCTTTTGCTTACATGGTCTCCTTAAGGAGATTATCAGTGATCGGGGCCCACAATTCACCACTCAATTCTGGGAAGCCCTGCTTTCTATCCTCAGTATCTGCCCCTGCCGCTCCACAGCCTTCCACCCCCAGTCAGATGGACAGACGGAGGGTGAACCAAGGTTTGGAGCAATTCTTGCGTAGTTATTCCAATTCTGAACAGAACAATTGGTCCTCTCACCTCCCACTGGCGTAATTCGCTTATAATAACTTACCTATGCCTCTACAGGCACTTTCCCCTTCTTTGCAAATTATGATTACAACCCCAGTTTCAACCTAAGTCCGCGGATTGAGTCCACCATCATCGCTGCCAGTGAGCGCGCTAAAGAGCTCAGGGTCATACATCAGGCAGTGAAGGACCATCTCGTTGATGCTGTGAGGATCTACAAAGCATATGCTGATCAAAAGCGCCTGAAGGACCTGAGTATAAGCCTGGTGACTAGGTCATGGTCAACGCCAAGAATCTCCACCTGAAGCAACCCTGCCGCAAGTTAGGTCCCATGCGTGTTGGACCCTTCAAGATCCTCAAGAAAGTTGGCCCATCAGCTTACCAGGTTGACTTACCCCCTCAATCAAAGTGCTCAGTACCTTACATGAATTCCTCCTGACCCCTTCAATGGTCACATGCCACTTCACCCAGATCCCGTGATAGTGGATGGTGAACCCCATTATGGGATTGATGCCGTTCTTACTTCTCGCCTATCCCAACGCTGCCTGCAATACTTGGTGTCCTGGAAAGAATATGATGAGATAGAGAACAGCTGGGTATCTTATCGGGACATGACCAATGCTCAGGACCTAATTCATTACTTCCACTCTAGATTCCCAGATGCCGCAGGACCTGCCACCCAAGCCTCTTTAGCTGCCATGAAGCTACTCACTCCCCACAAGAACTTTGCCTTGGCCAATGTCCCCCCAGGTGGTATAGAACCCCGTCCAAGAGCAGAGGGTGATGTCACAGCTAGTGACATATTTCCTGGAATTAAACGCCCTTCTAAAGCCAAGTCCAACAAGCCCTAGGGACAGAGACCAGAACCCCTAAAGGTCACCAATGGCCTATCTAAGGTCATTGACAAACAATGGGTTTTGGCTTTTCCAGCCAGGGCTGAGGAAAACGGTTTATTTGAGGCAAAGCCCAGGAGGGAATCGAACTTAACACCTAGAAAATCACAAGATATGAGGTTACAAAATCTGGCTAAATTCAAAAAAAATTTAATTTTGTTGAAAAATGACGTTTTTGTAGCTCATATTAGATTCAAACAATCACTGGAATCTTCATAAAGCAAAGCCCTATAAATTAAGTCCCAAGATGAGAAAATCTTTGCTTTTCTTGGATATTCTAATCATCCTAATAAAGTCTAGGAATTTTTGGGCCAATTTCCTGTATAATTTTTGTTTCCTTGAACAAAAAAATATACTTATCCAAAGATCTGTGATGGCTGGAGTTCATTTTTCGCTCTGGTTTGCACCCCCTGCTATATGTGAGCCCTCCACCCACTCCGCCACTTATACCACCAGCTCCGCCTCCTCCTCTTTTCTGGCCTTTGTCTTGGATCTTATGCCACCCTTCCCAGCTCCCAGGTTCTCTTGTCCCTGATGGTTGTGGCCAGTTTGGTGTGCGTTTTGCTCCAAAGATTTATATGGAAACACAATGCTGACCATTTAGGACGTCTCTTCGTTTTGTTGGATCACTTGGCCTTGTTGTATCACCTTTGGCCTGTTTCTTTCCCTCCAGCGACCTCCTGCGCTCCAGTTTCCCTAACAATCAGTGGTAGTGGGCGCCATGCTGCTACAGGAGCATGAAGGAGTCAAACACCCAGTAGCCTATTACTCCCACAAGTTCACCTCAACTGAGCAAGTGTGGTTAATATGCAATAAGGAGTTAATGGCAGTGGCTTGGTCACTCACCCACTGGCGATACCTCCTGAAGGGTGCCCAGAATGAGATTACTGTTTGGACAGGTCACAAGGCCTTGCTCTACCGCAAACCCCAGAAGGTGGGGCACTGGCAAACTCACACCTACCAGGATCTATGCGAGTTTCACTTCAATGATGAATTCATAAAGGGCTCCTGAACGTTTTGCTAGACATGCTCAGTCAAAATCCCTCTCTGACACCTGATGGTGTTAGGACCTGCTAGATCTCACTGATATAGTGCCCCTCTCCCAAATCCTCTCCTTGGCCCCCCTAAAGTAGCTTTTGCTGACCTGTCCCCAGATGCCCCACTCCTCCTCTGCATTCTCACCTCCAAAACCTGTTGCCCAGAAGAAATAGAGCTTTATGCTGACTTAGAGTCTATAAGTTAGAAGAGAGCTCCGTATACTTTACAAGGGTGAACAATCTTGTTTTGTGATTGAGTTTGGGTCCCCTCTCCCTATGTAGCCGTGTTATAGAGGAGCATCATGTCGCCCATACAGTTTAGCACCCTGGCTTCAAGAAGTGTGAAGATCTCATCAAGGGAGCCTGCAACTGTCCTGGGTCCTCAAAGGACATTCTCGGATCTCCTGTTATGTCACCTGTGCCTGGGTGAAATCTAATCATTCTGGGAAGAAGGGGTTGTCACACCCTCTGCAGCAGGCTGAGGGCTCATGGACCTCTGTCTCAGTGGACTTCATCGTGGAGCTTCCACCTTCCTGTGGCTTGGATGCTATAATGGTAGTTGTAGACTGATTTACCAAGTTTTCACTCTTTATCCCCTGCCTCTCATCTACTACTGCAGTGAGACAGTAAATTTGTCAACCATGTCTTCGTCATGTTTGGTCTCCCCAAAGAGATAGTGAGTGATAGGGAGCCCCAGTTCACTGCCCGGTTCTGGTAAGAGTAGTTAACCCTCCTCAGCATCAAGCCCTGAAGACCCACCTCCTACCACCCCCAGTCTGATGGGCAGACTGAGTGGGTGAACCAAGTACTGGTGAAGTACCTGCGCTGTTATTTGACGCCCTCACAAGACACCTGGGCTAAGGATCTGCCCCTTGCACAGTTTGCATACAACAATTTCCTCCATTCCTCAAACAATCTCTCCTCCTTTGAGGCCACTCTGGGAATAACTTCTCCTTCTAAATTGGTTCCCAGCTCTCCTCAGCAGTTCCTGCAGCTAAGGACTGTGTAAGCTCACTCTACAAGACACACAACCTGGTCCATGAACATTTAACAAAGTCCATTGAGGACTACAAGAAATTTTTGATCAGAAGCGCCTCCCCAGAAATGAGATCAAAGTCAGCTCCCTTGTCATGTTAGACACCGGCAACTTCCCCAGAAAAGCCCCCACCCAAAAGCTAGCAGCCAAGCGCTCTGAACCCTTTGAGTTTGAGAAGGATTTAGGCAATGGTGCCTGCCATTTGAAACTGCCCGCTCATTGGAAGCAGCATAATGTTTTACATACCTCCCTCCTAACCCCTTTCAAAGGTGAAAAGCTAATCTCTCTGGAGAAATTGTTGTTAGGGACTCCCAGGAAGTGGAGGTGGAGGCTATTCTGGCTTCCCGGAGGTCCTACCAATCTGTTCAATACCTGGTTACCTGTAAATGCTACCCCTCATATGAGAACAGCTGGGTGAGTACACGTGATTGTGAAAACTGCAAGGGCCTGATAGAGAAATTCTACGCTTCCCACCCTGCAGCCCCCTGTCCCTCCCAGAAGATCTCAGCCATCCTGGCATAAAGCTCCCAGAGAGGCACAAAAATTATGCTTTGGTACATGCCTCAGGTGGGGTAATCTTCCCAGTTGTAGAAAGGAAAGGATAGTGTAAGTCCTGGAGACAAGCCCCTGGAACTGGATAGGGAACAACACTCTTCCAGACAAAAAGGGGCCTAAAGGCCCAAGTGGACCCCCTGTCACAGTTGAGTGACTTGGCGCATATGGTATATGAGCACTTGGTGACCACTCTTCCTCCCAAGGATAACCCGTTCCCACCCCTTCCCCCTCCTCAACCCTTATAAATTTAGTAGAGGCGGTCTGCAGAGAGATTGCGCAAGCCAGGGGCCACGTGCAGGCCCCTGGGACCCACCAATCTCCAGGCAAATCATGTCAAAATTTAGAGGAAATAGTCTTCACCAACATTGGGCCTGGTCTGCAAATTCCGGTCTAAGGGAGCTGGTCCAGAATAGCCAGCACCGGACATCAGATTGGGGCACAATTTGGACTTTGGACCAGGCATCAAATAACTTGGACCAGTTGCCCCAACTCTCTGGGACAGATTCAGGAAGCTCAGATCATGCAAACAGCCCAAATCAAGAGTTTGGACCAGGTCTCAAACAACTCGGCCCAACTGCAACAGCCTCCTGGGACAAATCTGGGAATTATGAATCATGCAAACAAGCTGACTTGGATGATCAGGGCTTAGATCAGCACCGGCAACCTGGTTTGGTCCCATAAATGTGGATCTTGCAAAATTTTTTTAATTTTTTCCAGGATTTTGAACATGCGGGGGGGGGGGGGGGGGGGGGGGGGGGGGGGGGGGGG
>JAKSZP010008796.1:0-21147 GCA_022478985.1 Massospora cicadina
CAGCGCCCTGTTTCCTATGCGCCCCATATGCTAGCACACGAGTTAGCTTGCCTTGCCCACCCCACACCGCCCCACTTGTTCTCCCCTTTGTGCCAAGCCCCACCGTTGGCCCTGTCCGCCATTTGGGGGTGTGGCTGGAGGCAGGCGGGTACACCTCATTGGTGATGGAAAACCATATACTGGATAATGTAACAGAACGCATAGCTTCCCTAAGAGCCCGTCAGACTTCCCTTACAGGCAGGGTAGTACCAGAAAACTCTATGCTCCTCTCTAAAGTTTGGTTTGGGGCCCACGCCATCTCTTTATTACCCAATTTTCTTCAAATTACTATACGCCCTTCTGCAAGGGTAGCTTTGGTTGTGCCGCTCACCGCCAGTGCGCCTGGATGTTATGTTTGGCCCTCGCCATAGTGGTGGTATGGGCCTGCTCAACTTTGAGGCCCATGCTGCCAAAATCCTTGGCACCTGGATCGCTGCTGTTACTAACCTTGCAATTTCAGCCCCGCACTGGTCCCACGCAGCCCGCTCCAACTTCTCCCGCGCCCTTGGCCTCAACAAATCATCCCTCCCACATTCTCTGTTAAAGTACCTGGCTTTGCATCCTTCAGCGGGTCCACATGGGGTGTCGCTCCACTTCAAAAAGATCAACCTCTCCATGCAGAGCGCTAAGTAGAGAATTAACATTTGTGGGCACACCACTCAGAGGGGGCGCCCCTCTCCTCGATTCACCCAGGAGGTACAGGGACTTCCCATTCTGAATGGAGTGATACCCATGAGGCCCCATTCCTTGTCCAGGGTGGACTACCTGGACATGATGGACATCCCCTACCCCCTTGATACCCAGAAAACCATTTGAAAATGCCCACTACCCTCTTCTGCAGCCACATATTTGTTCCCATGTGTGGCGCTGCTTGAGACAGGTATACCATACTGCCAAACGCTCTAATGCTTTGCACTCATCCTTGTCGTGTGTGGCCAGTGTGGAACGCTGTTTCACTGCCTGGAAAAGTGCCCTCCATCTAAAGTGATATGGTGTGAGGTGCAACGTCTGCTTTGCCAGGATCAGGAACAGCCCTTCAGTCTGTATAGGGACATGTTTGCTTTATCAATGGCCTCCCCTCTCCCACCCTCCCTCCATTCCTTGGTGGTCACAATTGCCATGTGGACTATCCACATGATTGTCTTGGATGCCATCTCAGGCTCCACCCCCACCCTCCAGGAAGCTGTACGCCAGTTCAGGTCGCACTTAGTGGACCACTTTCAAGATTAGATGTTTGGGTACCTCCTACCACATCACCGCCAGTTGGTCTCGTCCTTGTTCCCAGTTTGGTTCATCAACTCAGACCACTTCCTACATACGTGCTCTTTAGTGGCGCCTGCCCCTATGTACGTGACCCCCCCTCCTTGTCTTGGCGTTCCCGCTGTCAACAGGAGATAGCATTAGCTTCTCTGGGGGTGCCCTCCTCTGGCTGGAGTTTCGCTTTCTTTGTGTCTTATCAGAAGTGTCCATCCCCTGGTTGGCCTTCCCCAAATAAAAAAATATATTAATGTAGGCTATATAATTTTGTTGTTGTTGTAATTTATTAGTATCAATAGTTATATAAAGTTATAAATGTCTTTCTAATAAGTTTTAAATATCTACTTTACATATCAAACCTTTTTTGTAACAAATTAACTTAATAACGCACTGATGTCTATACTGATAAGCCTCCCAACATTACTATATTAGATATTTCATATAAATTAATATATATCTTTGTGCAAGCTTCAACATCTATCAAACCCTACAATCAAATATAATTATATAAGATGCTACTTTAAGCTCAAAAATAATTCCTTGTCCTGTTTATATACTGTAACTAAATTTGTTAGGATTAACTCATATAGTCAAAAGTCTAGAAAATCTATCCATCAATAAAAAATTTAAACAATACAAGTTAAAAAAGTAAATTGTGATATTAGTTGACTGAGTTAGCTAATTGTTTATTTAAGCATTGAGCAAAATTTCTTACTATAATTTTTCCATTCAAATGGAATACAAGAATAGCAAGTGAAATCGTTTTTATATACAACCTTTTTGAATTCTTGGTATAATAAATCTTTTTATAGAAGTATAGCTGATAAAAATATTACTGGAAAACTGTAAGTCCCGGAGAACGTCCTCTGGCTGTTAATTGGGTCATTTTCCCATTCCTGAGTAAGAAGACACCAAAGAGGATGGCGGTACCCCTTGTTACTCAGGGCATTCTCGCTCACATAGTAGATGAGCGCTGGGTAACAGCCCTTCCACTTCAAATCCCACCCCCAGTACCCACACTTACCTCAGCAGAACTGTTATGGAGAATCAGCGAAATCTGCACCAAGATTATCAGATTGAGATCAATCAAATTTAATTTGAGTGATAATCTGTCTAATGCTCAGATCTCAAGTGGTTAGAAAGGCATGAAGACTGAGTTATTGGCTGGAATGCCCACCGGTTCCAATTCAATTAATGGGTTGATTGAGCAAATCACCTCCCTACTAAAGTCATTGGGGATTATCCTTGACGTGCAGGCTATAGCATCGGATGCTTTTGACAAGGGTTTGAAGTCCCCTGTTGAGAATTTGGGTATTGCAACTGATGTGATGCTACTGACCAAATGAATGGCCCAGCGACCAAGTTCGGGTGGGTTGGGCATCCCAAACATGTTCCCAACCAAATGGACCCATCCCTATGTGGGGTGGCCTTGGGGGATTCCTGTCACTCGTCAGGCTAAACACCATCACACCAAATGTCAGAAACATACCCGAGCCTCAGTTCAGACGTTTGAGGTCAAAATGACAGTGACTTGGCCCACCGCCAAATTTTTTGATGCCAGTTCTTAAGGAACAAACCCACCCATTCCCAAATAATTTGCCAGTTAGGTCGAAATTGAGGGTCCTGATCCCAGCTTATCACTACCCCAATTGACCACTATTTAATCAGTAGCATAGCACTGAGAAAATTGTTGGTCAATTTTATTCATTTCCTTTCAATAAAATTTTGCCAAAAAACCAAACAATTTTTTATTGTATTATCCCTTCTGACTGCATTCCTAATGGCATTTCCCTGGTGGCCTGTCAGTCCATATACCAGATGGGCTCTACCAGTACTTTTGGTCACTATGACCCCCTCCATCGTCAATTGGATTCAGAAAGTCCAATAATTTTTGGCTCTACAACCCTATTATCATGAACTTCCGGCAACAGTACATGGGAATCTTGTGGCCTTATGTCCACCAATTGCAAGAGAGAATTTGTCTCCTTGCCTCCCCAGTTGGAATGACCCCATATGCTGAAGAACTCATCGAAACCATTTCTGTGATCCCACCCCCTGCAGCAAGACCTCCTGGGTCAGGAGTGGGCTCATTGTGGTTCGTTGTTGGGCTCATACTCACTGTTGTGTTGCAACAACAATTCGTCGTTTCCCAATGCCAAGCTCCATATCAAGTCATTCAATTGGCAATGCCTCTGGCATTCTGGCTTGCTTTTTGGGTGCTTATGCATCCTGACTGGCAGGCTGGTCTAAGCTTCTTCTGCCGCTTCCATGACACAAACCACCCAGAGAGTATTCTAGATTTATTGCAGGGAAGGCTGACCAGGGGATGGACACTTCCAAATGTAGACACAAAAGAAAACAAAACTTAGTAACAGGGAAGGCACCCCAGTGAAGCGAAGCTATCTCTTGTTGCCAGCGGGAACGCCACAATGGGGAGGAGGAGGGAACGTATAAAGGGGCCATAACCACAATTGAACACGTGTGGAGGAAAGGGTCCTATCTGATGAACTAAACTGGGAACCAGGAGGAGACCAGCTGACGGCGACGCGGTGGGAGGTACCCAAACATCCATGCCTGGAAGTGGTCCATCAAATGGGACCAGAATCTGTGGACAGCTTCTGGGAGGGTGTGGGTGGAGCCTGCGATGGCATTAAAAACAATCGTGTGAGTAGTCCACATGGCGATTGCGACCACCAGAGCATGGAGGGAGGGTGGAAGAGGGGGTACCATGGATATAGCAAACATATCTCTTGACAGACTGAAGGGATGTGTTTGATCCTGGCCAAGCAGACGTTGAACTTCGCGCCATATCACTTTAGAGGTAGGGCACTTCTCCAGGCGGTGGAACAGCGTTCCAGCCTGGCCACACATGACGCAGGATGAGTGTAAAGCGTTAGAGCGCTCAGCCATATGGTACACCCACCTCAGGCAGCACCACACATGTAGACGGATTTGAGGCTGCAACAGAGGGTGGTGTGCATATTTCCAAATAGTCTTCTAGGTCTTAAGGGAATAAGGGATGTCCATCATGTCCAGGTAGTCCACCCTGGAAGGGCATGGGGCCGTGTGGGGATCAAGCCATCTTGAATGGGTAACCCCTGTACCTCCTGTGTGAACTGAGGAGAGGGGCGGCCTCTCTGGGCTGTGTGTCCATTAATATGGATTCTCCACTCAGCGCTCCACATGGAGAAAGGATTCGTTTGTAGTGGGTTTTAGTACCGTGAGGACCTGTGGCCGATGGGTGGGATGCCAGATATTTCATCAAGGAGTGAGAGTGCGATGGATTGTTAAGGCCCAGGGCGCGGAAGAAGCTGGAGCGGGCTGCATGGGACCAGTGCTGGGAGGGGAGCGTAGGGGCGGTGATGGCTGCAATCCAGGTGCCCAGGATCTTGGTAGCATGTGCTTTAAAGTCAAGCAGGCCCATGCCACTATGACGATGAGGGCCAAACATGACCCCAAGCCGCACTGGCGGTGGGCGGCCTGACCATAGCCACCCTTGTAGAAGGGCATACATAGATTTAAAAAAACCCGGGGAGAAGGCGATTGCATGAGCTCAAAATCAGACTTTGGAGAGGAGCATAGAGTTGGGTAAAACAACCCTGCCAGTAAGGGAAGTAGGGTGGGCTCTGAGGGAGGTGATGCGCTTTGTCACGTTGTCTAGAATAAGACTGTCCATTACTGCTGAGGCATACCCGCCTGCATCCACCCACACGCCCAGATGTCGGACATGCCCTATGGTAGGGCGTGGCACAAAGGGGAGCACAAATGGGGCGGTGTGGGGTGAGCAGGGAAGGCGATCACGTGTGCGAGCAGATGGGCCGGGCTGGGCACTGGTCGCTGGGGCCCAGCAGGTTTGATACTGACTAAGGAGGATGATTTCAGTTTTGGAAGCATTCAGTGCAGCATTACTTACCCGGGAGTACTCCTGGATGAGAGCTTCAAGCGCGCGTGCATCTTGATTATATAGACCCCCCGACCACACAATCATCTGCAAACGCCATCATCTTGACTGGGGCTTTGCCTAGTGCATGTATCCCAGTGAGGCGGGCATTCACATTTCGAAGTAGAGGGTCAAGGCTGAAGTTGTATAAGAGTGGGCTCAGGGGGTCCCCTTGTCACAGGCCCCTTTGAGGACGGACTACTTCCGTTAGGAAGCCAGGGCCACGTACTGCCATTGTTGCAGATTCCGTGAGCAGCATCACCCAGTTGAAGAAGCGGGGGGTAGGCGGAATTGATGGAGGCAGGCCCTTAGGTATTCCCAGTTTACTCTATCATAGGCCTTTTGTTGGTCCAAGAATACCAGTGCCCCAGAGGCTGTGGACTGACACACATTAGCCATAGAGTGCACGTTATCCCAAATCGACCTTCTGGGTATTAAACTGAATTGTTCTGGGGAGATGGTGGCAGATGCTACAATCTTTAAACAGTTAGCCATGATTTTAGTTAAAATTTTTGTATCCGTGTTAGTTAAAGAAATGGGGCGCCAGTTGGCTAGGTCTAGCTTATCCCCTTTCTTGAAGAGTGTGATGGTGAAGGGCTCTTTCCATCCTAGTAGAAGGCGCGTATCCAGAAGGCTCTGGTTAAGGGAGGCTAACAGCAGTGGGGATGGATATTTAAAGTACTTCTTATAGAACTCATACGGAATGCCATCAGGGCCTGGGCAGATCAAATTTGGTGCACTGCAGATGGCAGACCAGAGTTCATTCAGAGTAATCAAATTATTAATTCTGGGTATCGGGAAACGGTGCAGATGTGAGTATTATTGATAAATTTCACCATTTCAGATGGCTGAATTGGATCAGATTAGTACAACTCAGAGTAATACTTTCGTATTTTGATTGCCACTTTGGCTGGCTTATCTGTTACAGAATTATATTCTGCACCTGTGTGTAGGCCACGCTCTGGCGTGGTGCAAAGAAATTTAAAAAATATGCAGAGCATGTGCTGCCCTCTGTAATGTGTTTGGCCCTGTACTGAACACAAACCCGATGCTTGTGTTGCCTTTCAAGCGCGTTGAAGTGGGCGGCTGCTTCTGCCCACTTCTGGACTCAAGCACGACTGAAGCCTGTGGCTGGGATGTTGGACTCCAGGTGTGCCAACTCTGCCAGAGTGCGTGAGATGACGGCCAATGTAGCTTGTGAGCGTTGGGAGGAGAGGTGGTGAGCATGGCGGATGGTATCCTCTTTGAAATCTGACCATATGGAAATTGGGTCCGCACAAAATGGTGAAATAGACTCTTTTGCCAAATTTGCTGATTCCACCCAAGTGGAAAATCCTGGTGACGCGAGTTTGGGTGGGCGGAGTTTGCACCAATGTGAGGCCCTAACCACTGTGATGGGTAAGTGGTAGGTTATTGAGACCAGCTGGTGGTCAAAGAAATCGATTTTTGATGTGTGGAAGTGGGAAATATGAGATCTAAATTTTGCCATAATGAGGATAAGGTCAATGCAAGTCATGGACCTTAATTGGCAATTGTGGATGTGGGGGCGCGTCATGTTTTTGAGCAGTGGAGCTTGCCGCAGCAGCGCGTCTAATAACCCAAGGGTGGCCTTTAGAACGCGAAGTTCTACGTGACCCTGGGGGCATGGGATGAGGAAGGCCAACAGTCCGTGGGTGTATTTAGCCAACAGTTCATGTCACCAACTATGAAAGGGTCAGGCGGTAATGGAAGGTATTTGACTGACAAGAAAAATTCCTAATGCTCTCAAGCACAGGTCAGGGTGTAAATGTTGACAATAGCATGCACACGTCAGCCCACAAAAGTGTAATAATAAGGACTCAGCCATCAATGAAGGATTCAGATGATAAAAATTTAAAAAATTGTTTTTCCAAACAAGCACCCCACAGTGATCAGACCAGAAGGATAAGGAAGGGAGGTGCATGGTTTTCCAAGCGTCCTCAGAACCTTGTGGACAGTGGGACTCCTGGATGGCCAGGATGTCCATGGGCAAATTTTTTTGTAAAAAACTCAGTTTCCTAGCCTAGGATGGCGAGGCCTTGAGTCTGGTGATATTCAATGTCCCTAAAGTGAAGGCTTCCCCCATTGCACCTTAGGTGTGAGGGGTGGGCACCCAGGCCCACCAGCCTCCTCTGGATCCCCACAGGCCTTCACAGTGTCATGGGTGTTTGCAGTAATGCTATTGGTAGATTTGTTAATTTTGGCAGACAGGTTCGCGTTGGCTTTTACCTTCACTTTTTGTTTCCCCGCTCTCAAATGGATTTTTTGTAGTGCATATGATTTTGGTGCACCAACGTTTGGGTCAAAAAAATTTTCAGGTAGGTTGGAGACCAATTCAGTTTCATCAGGGCTTGGTTACAAAGGTCTGGTGAAATTGAGTCACCCATCAGATCCTCAGATTGGGTGGCCCAATTGGCTTAGGCCTCCCAATCTGATTGGTTGAGGGATTCCCAAGTTGCTTCTGCTGCAAAGGTTTCGATGTCCTCCTGGCGTTGGGAGTGTGGGATAGTGGAGGCGACTTTGGCCGCTTCCTTGGCCGCGGCCCTGTGGGCCTGTTTGTCCTTCTTTCGCTCTTGAGGAAAGACAGGCTTTACTAGTAGGTAGTAGCCTTATGATCCCCACGGGAAGGCCTCTTTGGTATTGATGGTTGGTTCATAGTGAGCCTCCCCACTGGCCATGGCTGCCGAGGGGTGCTCTTGGAATGTGATGCCCTCCTTGGTGGGGCATGCGTGTGCCTTATGGCCAAATGCATCACAGTGGGTGCAGATGGGGGGTGCGCTGTCTATAGTTACCCGGAAAGGGTGGGTGGTATGCCCTTTGATATTAATATAAGTGGAGTGTGGGATCTGGGTTAGGTCCTTTGTAATCTCCTCGGTTGGAGTCAGAACTGCAATGGCTTTGCCAGTGCACAGGTGTGGCATCAGCGTAAAGCGTTGCATCTCAAAGGATTGTATTTCACCATATATGGTGAGACCATCTTTCAGGTGCTGCTCCAGGTTGGCACACTTGACTGTAGTGGGCAAAAAGTCAAACGTGAGAAAAATTTGGTTGGATTTTGTCTATCTGGTGCGCTTGGTTTTGATGACCCGCTACCCTTTGGGGAGGTAGATCACTATGTGCACTGCAGCAGCTTCATCTGCTGCCTCCTTATTTTTGAAACTGAGATCCAGCCAACCGCATGACATGGAGTGAGGTGTGACATACACCAAGGTCAGGAAAAAAGTGTGCCATCCCCACAAAATTTTTTCCCACAAAGCTGTTTGTTGGATATCCAGAAACACCCGGACTCCATATTCCAACAATGAGAGTAGTTGAGAGTGCAGCATGTTGATGTACTGGTTACATTGCTCCTGCCAAGTGAGGATTTCTGGGGAAATAGTAACTGCCAGTTTTTATTTTTATCTAATCTGAAAGTTTCTCTAGGGCATTTTTGAATGTTGGAGGTCGCAGGCCTATCACCTGTGCCTCTTACCTTACTTGCCCAACTGCTCCCTGACATGGGCGCAGACTAATCTCCTCTGTGAGATTATCAAACTAAATTCAGACTTGGATTGAATAAGTTGCAAAAAATGATTGCAACAAGAGAGAAAATTTCCCCAGAGAGTATTCTAGATTGACTAGAAGTGGATAATTAATTGCCATAAATCTATTTTATGAGATATTAATCTTGTTTTTAAAAGAATAACTTTTATTTTATATTTTATATTTTATTTATTGTGGGGAAGGCTGACCATGGGATAGACACTTCCGAATATGACTCAGGAAAGACAAACTTAGTACCAGGGGAGGCACCCCAGAGAAGCGATGCTATCTCTTGTTGCCAGCGGGAACGCCACTTATGGGGAGGGGAGGGGACGTGTGAAGGGGCCGTAGCCACTATTGAGCACGTGTGGAGGAAGGGGTCTGATTTGATGAACCAGATTGGGAACCAGGAGGAGACCAGCTGTTGGCGACGCGGTGGGAGGTATCCAAACATCCACGCTTGAAAGTGGTCCACCAAATGAGACTGGAATCTGTGGACAGCTTCTGGGAGGGTGGGGATGGAGCCAGCAATGGCATCCAAGACAATCGTGTGGATAGTCCATATGGCGATTGCAACCACCAGAGCACGGAGGGAGGGTGGAAGGGAGGAGGCCATTGATAGAGCAAACATATCTCTTGACAGACTGAAAGGGATGCGTTTGATCCTGGCCCAGCAGACGTTGAACTTCGCGCCATATCACTTTGGAGGTGGGGCACTTCTCCAGGCGGTGGAACAGCGTTCCATACTGGCCACACATGACACAGGATGAGTGTAAAGTGTTAGAGCTCAGCTGTACGATACACCCGCCTCAGGCAGTGCCACACATGGAGCAGACTTGAGGCTGCAACAGAGTATGGTGTGCGTATTTTCAGATAGTCTTTTGGGTCTCAGTGGAATAAGGGATGTCCATCATGTCCAGTTAGTCCACCCTGGATAGGACATGGGGCCGAATGGGGATCATGCCATCATGGATGGGTAGCCCCTGTACCTCTTGTGTGAACTGAGGAGAGGGGCGGCCTCTTCAGGTTTTATGTCCGCTAATACAAATTCTCCACTCTGCGCTTCGCATGGAGAGTAGGATTCGTTTGTAGTGGGTTTTAGTCCTGTGAGGACCTGTGGCTGATGTGCTTGATGCAAGGTATTTCATCAGGGAGTGGGGGTTTGATGGATTGTTGAGGCCCAAGGCTCGGGAGAAGTTGGAGTGGGCCGCGCGGGACCAGTGTTGGGATGGGAGTGTAGGAGCGGTGACGGCCGCGATCCAGGTGCCCAGGATCTTGGTAGCATGGGCTTTGAAATCAAGCAGGCCCATGCCACCTTGATGATGAGGGCCAAACATGACCTCTAGCCATACTGGTGGAGGGCGGCCTGACCAAAGCCATCCTTGCAGCAAAGCATACAGGGATTTGAAGAAGCTTGGGGAGAAGGGGATGGCGTGGGGACTGAACCAGACTTTGGATAGAAGCATAGAGTTGGCTAAAACAACCCTGCCAGTAAGGGAAGTAGGGTGGGCTCTGAGGGAGGTGATGCGCTTTGTCACGTTGTCTAGTATATGGCACTCCATTACTGCTGAGCATATCCGCCTGCCTCCATCAACACGCCCAGATGGCGCACCAGTCCTATGGTAGGACGTGGCATGAAGGGGAGCACCAGTGGAGCGGTGTGTGTTGAGTTAGTAAGGCGTGGACGTGGGCGAGCAGATGGGCCAGGTTGGGAACTAATTGCTGGGGCCCAGCAGTTCTGAAACTGACCAAGGAGGATGACTTCGGCTTTGGAGGCGTTCAGTGCCGCGTTGCTTACCCGGGAATATTCCTGGATGAGGGCTTCAAGCACGCATGCATCTTTGTTATTAGACACCCCCACCATGCAATCATCTGCAAATGACATCATCTTGACTGGGGTTTGGCCTGGCACATGGACCCCAGTGAGTTGGGCATTCACATTTCGCAGTAGTGGGTCAAGGCTGAAGTTGTATAAGAGTGGGCTGAGGGGGTCCCCTTGTTGCAAGCCCCTTTGAGGGCGGACTACTTCCGTTAGGAAGCCTGGGCCACGCACTGCCATTGTCGCAGATTCCGTGAGCAGCATTACCCAGTTTATGAAGCGGGGGTAGGCGAAATTGATGGAGGCAGGCCCTTAGGTATTCCCAGTTTACTCTATCATAGGCCTTTTGTGGGCCAAGAATACCAGTGCCCCAGAGGCTGTGGACTGACATACATTAGCCACGGAGTGAACGTTATCCCAAATCGACCTTCTGGGGATGAAACTGAATTGTTCTGGGGAGATGGTGGCAGATGCTACAGTCCCTAAACGGTTAGCCATGATTTTTGTTTTTTTTTGGTGTCTGTGTTTGTTAGAGAAATGGGGCGCCAGTTGACTAAGTCAAGCTTCTCTCCTTTCTTGAAGAGTGTGACAGTAAAGGCCTCATGTCCTCCTGGTAGGAGGCGCGTTTCCAACAGGCTTTGGTTAAGTGAGGCAAGCAGAAGTGGGGATATATATTTTGAAATATTATTTGTAGAACTCATATGGAATGCCATCTGGGCCTGGGCATTTTTGGTTTGGTGCACCGCGAATGGCTGTCCATAATTCGTTTGGAGTAATTTATTTATTATTTCCAGGTATTGGAAATGGTGCAGATATGAGCTCAGTCGAGAAATTCTGCCACTTCAGCCAGCTGAATTGGTTCAGCTTGGTACAACTCAGAGTAATATTTTTGCATTTTGATTGCCACTTCAGCTGGTGTATCCGCAATAGAATTATCTGATCTTTGCACTTGTGTGCAGGCCATGCTCTGGCGTGGTGCAAAAAATTTTTTAAAGAAATATGCGGTGCACTTGTTGCCTTTAGTGATGCGTGTGTCCCTGTATTGGACACAAACCTGATGTTTGTGTTGCCTTTCGAGTGCGTTGAGATGGGCGGCTGCCTCCGCCCACTTCCGGCCCCATGCAGGGCTGTATCCTGTGGCTGGAATGTTGGACTCCAAGTGGGCCAATTCCGCCAGAGCGTGCGAGATAACCGCTGATGTGGCTTGTGAGCGTCTGGAGGAGAGATGGTGATAGTGGTGGATGGTATCCTCTTTGAAAGTTGCCCATGTGGAAATGGGGTCTGCGCAAAACAGTGCAACAAACGATTTTGCCAAAGTTGCCTCTTCCACCCACATGGAAAATCCTGGCAACGCGAGCTCGGGGGGCGGATTTTGCACCAATGTGGGGCCTTTGCAACTGTTATGGGTAAGTGGTAGGTTATTGAGACCAGTTGGTGGTTGGAGAATTCCATTTTCGTTGTTTTGAGGTGGGAGATGTGGGGTTAGAATTTCGCTGGCATTAGAATAAGGTTGATGCGGGTCATGGACCTTAATTGGCCATTGTGGACGTGGGGATGCGTCATGTTTTTGAGCAGTGGGGCATGTCACGGCAGCACATCCATCAACCCAAGGGTGGCTTTTAAAATGCGTAGTTCAACATGACCCTGTTGGGCGTGGGGTGAGGGAGGCCACCAGTCTGTTGGTGAGGTTAGCCAACAGTTCATGTCACCAACTAGGAAAGAATCAGGGGGTAGCGGGAGGGATTTGACTGACAAGAAAAATTCCTGACGCTCGTGTACACCGTTTGGGGCATAGATGTTGACAATTGCGTGTGCAACGTCAGCCCACAAGAAGGTGACAACGAGCACTCGGCCATTTAGGATTGTTTCTGAGGATGTGAATTTGAAAAAATTATTTTTCCAAATTAGCACCTCACAGTGCTTCAACCAAAAGGATAGGGATGGGAGGAGCATTGTTTTCCAAGTTTCCTTAGAACCTCATGGACAGTGGGACTCCTGGATGGCCAGGATATCCACGGGTAAATTGTTTTGTAAAAAACTCAGTTTCCTAGCCTGGGATGGGGAGGCCTTGAGTCTGGCAATATTCAACATCCCTAGAGTGAAGGTTTCCCCCATCACACCTTAGGTGTGAGGGGTGGGCCCCCAGGCCTACCAGCCTCTTCAAGGTCCCCACGGGCTTTCACAGCAGTGTGGGTGTTAGCAGCAATGCTATTGGGGTTTTTGTTAATTTTTGTGGAAAGAGTCGCGTTGGCTTTGGCCTTCGCTTTTTGTTTTCCTGACATCAGACAAATTTTTTGTGGTGCGGATGAGTTCAGTGCACTGTCAAGCGGGTCAAAAAAAAATTTCAGTTGGAATAGGTCCCAAGTCAGTTTTGACCGGAGCTTGGGTGCAGCGATTGGGTGAGATCAAATCTCCCATCAGATCCTTGGATTGAGTGGCCCACTCAGCATGGGCTTCCCAATCTGATTGGTTGATGGATTCCCAAGTTGCTTCTGCTGCGAAGGTCTCCATGTCCTCCTGGTGTTGTGAGTGTGGGATGGCAGTGGTGGCCTTGGCTGCTTCCTTGGCCGTGGCCTTATGGGCCTGCTTGGCCTTCTTCCACTCCTGCGGGGAGATGGGCTTTACCAATAGGTAGCAGCCTTGTGCTCCCCACAGGAAAGCCTTCTTGGTGCTTGCGGTTGGTTCATAGTGCGCCTCTCCGCTGGCCATGGCCACCAAGGGGTGCTCTTGGAATGTGACGCCCTCCTTGATGGGGCATGCATGTGCCTTATGGCCAAACGCGTCACAGTGGGTGCAAATGGGGGCGCGCTGTCCACGGTTACCCGGAATGGGTGGGTGGTATGCCCTGTGATATCAATAAAAGTGGAGTGCAGGATCTGGGTTAGGTCCTTTGCAATCTCCTCAGTTGGGGTCAGAACTGTGATGGCTTTGCCATTGCACAGGTGTGGCATCAGTGTGAAGCATTACATTTTGAAAGATTGTATTCTGCCATATATAGTGAGACCATCTTTCAGGTGATGCTCCAAAATGTCACGTTTTACCATAGTAGGTAAAAAGTCAAATGTGAGGAAAATTTGGTTTGATTTTGTCCATCTGGTGCATTTGGTTTTGATGACCTGTTGCCCTTCAGGGAGGTCAACCACTATGCGCACCGCTGCAGCCTCATCTGCTGCTATTTTGCTTTTGAAACCTAGGTTCAGCCAACTGTGCAACATGGAGTGAGGTGCAACATACACCGTGGTCAGGAAAATTTTGTGTACATCTTCACAAAATTTTTCCCATAAGGCTGTTTTTTGGATGTCCAGATACACATGGACTCCGAATTCCACTGACAAAAGTGGGTGGGAGTGTGGCGTGTTGATGTACTGGTTGCATTGTGCTTGCCACGTGAGTATCTCCGGGGAAATTGTGACCACCAGTTTTTTGAGATTTTTGTCTATTCTGCTGGATTCTCTGGGGCATTTTTGAACGTTGGAGGCCATGGGCCTTCTGCCTGCTCCTCTTACCTTGCTTGCCTAACTGCTCCCTGACATGGGTGCAGACTAATCTCCTCTGTGAGATTATCAAACTAGATTTAGTCTTGAATTGAATAGGTTGCAAAAGTGTATGCAACGAGAAAGAAAAGTTTTTTAAAAGAATAACTTTTAAAGTTAACATAGATTCTAGATAATGCAAATATAGTTATGAAATATAACTTGTAGAGTAAAGATATAAACTAAAATTTGATACAAGTCATAAATTTCTAATTCTTGTATTTATAGATGAATTATGCACTATTGTGAATCAATTGATTTTGATTAAAATGATTTCTTGTGTTCTGATCAAGTAACTTACAAAACAAAAACTTGTCAAATTTTAAAACACCTTGCAAAAAAAATGGAGAACATTTTTATTTTTAGTATTTTAAAAAGGTAAATCATGACATTGTATCTATTAAATTATGTAAGCTAGGAATTTTAAAAATTTGGTGCAGAGGTTCTTGTTAGTTTGTAGGAACCTAAAAAGAAACATCATTCTAGTATTTTGATATATAAAATATCAATTTAATTTTACCATCATAAATAAACTTCAAGAATATATAAACATCTTTTGAAATATTGTATCTAAAAAGCTTTCCTCCTAAACCAAAAACCTAAGTTCATGGAATTTGGTATGCATGTATAACTTGGGTGTTAAATTATAATAATTAGGTAAGGGATTTTTTTAATCAACTATAACTAAAAAATTTGCAAAAAACTATGCATCTATATAGTAATAAAAAAACGTTAAAAAATACTTATGTATGCAAAATTATTATGTATATGCCTCTTGAATGTTAAATTCTCAAATAGATAAAGGTTTTTGAGATTAAATTATTAATCACAAAAAAGCAAAAAGCCATAAACATATATATTTATAAGTTGATTCATATCAATATATTTTTAAATTTATAAGTAGAAATTTGCAATAACTTGATGGTTCTTAGTTCATAGGCACTATAAAGAAACTACTTAAGAATCTTAATACAGTAAAGCCCCAATTATCTTCAGAATTGGGTGGCAAGGTCACCAGAGATAGTGAAGATTGTGGATAAAAAAAGACTAAAAATGAAGTGTAAACATAACAAAATTTCAGCATAAAAACTATGATTAACGTAAAAAATATAATATGTAAAAATTAAAATATGTATAGTACAGCAGAAATCTTTGCTCAATGTCTAAATCATTAAAAAAGAATAATAAACGAAAAATACTGTACTGTTGAAAAAAATGTTCAGTTATGCCTTTTTAAAACAGTTACTTGTTTTTGCTTCTTGGTTTGGAAACACATTTTCTTTATTCTAGATTGTACTTTCCTTAACATGCGTTTATCTGCAAGATGTGTCAGTGTCTTGTTCCTCTAAATATTAAAGCAATCCATCTACATACTGCAAAGAAGTTTCATGTGTCATTTGCACAGGCGCCTCATCTTCTTCACTTTCACTTTATTCTTCTTTGTTCTCATTCACTCCCATTTCTTTGTCCATTATCTCTACGTCAGTCAGTTATTCAAACCCTGGCTCACTTGTATAGCATTTCAGCCACTCTTCTGTGTTCTCTTCATTGATGTTCTAACCTCTTATGACAGATGACACTAGTTCAACAAGTGTAGCAGTTGGCATAGATTTATTCTCTTCTTCACAAAGGTTTATGTTGACTACTTTAATACTTTAGAAGAGGTTTTTTCATGAATTAACTTAAGGTTGAGGGTTTGATATAATCTCATGAAGATGCAATATCATAAATGTTATTCAAAATTTTATATCTCTTCCAAAGTTCTTTTAGGATTGTAGCCTTCTTCAATTTTTGACAGTAACAACTTTGTTCTGTATGTTCTCTTCATGATTGCAATGACTTTCTGGTCCAAGGGTTGAATCAGCGCAGCAACATTTGGGTACAAAAACTTTGTGAAGATTTGCCCATCAGAAGATTTATTCACACATGTAGCTGGGTGTGAAGGCGCGTTGTTAATTATCAAAACAGCCTTATTTAACAAGTTTTTTAAGTCAGGATGTTTACATAATTGAGGCACAAAATGTTTTCAAGCCATTCTTTAAAAATCTGCTGGTCCATCCAACCTTTTTTGGTTGAAATTATCAACTGGTAAATTTTCTGCTAGTGTCTTTTTAAAAGACCTCAGTTTCTTAGACTTACCAATTACAAGAAGCCTAAGTTTGTGACTACCTGCGTCATTGCTGTATGGCAAGATTCTAATTATTTCCTTGCTACTTTTGTGACCTGCTGCTTGATGCTCACTTTTAAATTTTTAATTTTAAATTTATTGCGGGGAAGGCTGACCATGGGACGGACACTTCTGAGTATGACTCAGGACAGATAAACTTAGTACTGGGGGAGGCACCCCAGAGAAGCAATGCTATCTCTTGTTGCCAGCGGGAACGCCACTTATGGGGAGGGGAGGGAACGTGTGAAGGGGCCGTAGCCACTATTGAGCACGTGTGGAGGAAGGGGTCTGATTTGATGAACCAGACTGGGAACCAGGAGGAGACGAGCTGTTGGCGACACGGTGGGAGGTATCCAAACATCCACGCTTGAAAGTGGTCCACCAAATGAGACTGGAATCTGTGGACAGCTTCTGGGAGGGTGGGGATGGAGCCAGCAATGGCATCCAAGACAATCGTGTGGATAGTCCATATGGCGATTGCAACCACCAGAGCACGGAGGGAGGGTGGAAGGGAGGAGGCCATTGATAGAGCAAACATATCTCTTGACAGACTGAAAGGGATGCGTTTGATCCTGGCCTAGAAGACGTTGAACTTCGCGCCTTATCACTTTAGAGGTAGGGCACTTCTCCAGGCGGTGAAACAGCGTTCCATACTGGCCGCACACAACACAGGATGAGTGTAAAGCGTTAGAGCATTCAGCTGTATGATACACCCACCTCAGGCAGTGCCACACATGGGAGCGGACTTGAGGCTGCAACAGAGGGTGAAGTACATATTTCCAAATTGTTTTTTGGGTCTCAATGGAATAAGGGATGTCCATCATGTCCAGTTAGTCCACCCTGGATAGGACATGGGGCCGAATGGGGATCATGCCATCATGGATGGGTAGCCCCTGTACCTCTTGTGTGAACTGAGGAGAGGGGCGGCCTCTTTGGGTTGTATGTCCGCTAATACAAATTCTCCACTCTTCACTCCGCATGGAGAGTAGGATTTGTTTGTAGTGGGTTTTTGTCCCGTGAGGACCTGTGACTGATGTGTGTGATGCGAGGTATTTCATCAGGGAGTGGGGTTTGATGGATTGTTGAGGCCCAAGGCTCAGGAGAAGTTGGAGCAGGCTGCGCGGGACCAGTGTTGGGATGGGAGTGTAGGAGCGGTGATGGCCGCGATCCAGGTGCCCAGGATCTTAGCAGCATGGGCTTTGAAGTCAAGTAGGCCCATGCCACCATGATGATGAGGGCCAAACATGACCTCTAGCCATACTGGTGGAGGGTGGCCTGACCAAAGCCATCCTTGCAGCAAGGCATACAAGGATTTAAAGAAGCTTGGGGAGAAGGGGATGGCGTCGGCTCCAAACCAGACTTTGGATAGGAGCATAGAGTTAGCAAGAACAACCCTGCCAGTGAGGGTAGTAGGGTGGGCTCTGAGAGAGGCAATTCGCTTCATCACGTTGTCCAGTATACGGCACTCCATTGCTGCTGACGTGTATCCGCCTGCCTCCATCCAAATGCCCAGATGGCGCACCAGTCCTATGGTAGGACGTGGCACGAAGGGGAGCACCAGTGGAGCGGTGTGTGATGAGTTAGTAAGGCGTGGACGTGGGCGAGCAGATGGGCCAGGTTGGGAACTAATTGCTGGGGCCCAGCAGTTCTGAAACTGACCAAGGAGGATTATTTTGGTTTTGGAGGCGTTCAGTGCCGCGTTGCTTACCCTGGAGTAAACCTAGATAGTATCTTCAAGCGCGCGTGCATCATGATTGTTAGGCACCCCAACCACACAATCATCATCAAATGCCAAAATCTTGACAGAGGCTTGGCCTTGCACATGGGCCCCAGTGAGTTGCATTCACATTTCGCAGTAGTGGGTCAAGGCTGAAGCTGTATAAGAGTGGGATGAGGGGGTCCCCTTGTTGCAAGCCCCTTTGAGGGCGGACTACTTCCGTTAGGAAGCCAGGGCCACGTACTGCCATTGTTGCAGATTCCGTGAGCAGCATCACCCAGTTGAAGAAGCGGGGGGTAGGCGGAATTGATGGAGGCAGGCCCTTAGGTATTCCCAGTTTACTCTATCGTAGGCCTTTTGTTGGTCCAAGAATACCAGTGCCCCAGAGGCTGTGGACTGACATACATTAGCCACAGAGTGCACGTTGTCCCAAATTGACCTTCTGGGGATGAAACTGAATTGTTCTGGGGAGATGGTGGCAGATGCTACAGTCCCTAAACGGTTAGCCATGACTTTTGTTAAAATTTTGGTGTCTGTGTTTGTTAGAGAAATGGGGCGCCAGTTGGCTAAGTCAAACTTATCCCCTTTCTTGAAGAGTGTGACAGTAAAGGCCTCATGTCCTCCTGGTAGGAGGCGCGTCTCCAACAGGCTTTGGTTAAGTGAGGCAAGCAGAAGTTGGGATATATATTTGAAATATTTTTTGTAGAGCTCATATGGAATGCCATCTGGGCCTAGGCATTTTCAGTTTGGCGCACCGCAAATGGCTGTCCATAATCCATTCAGAGTAATTAAATTCATTATTCCCGGGTATTGAAAATGGTGCAGATATGAGCTCAGTCGAGAAATTCTTTCACTTCAGCCAGCTGAATTGGTTCAGCTTGGTACAACTCAGAGTAATATTTTTGCATTTCAATTGCCACTTCAGCTGGTGTATCCGCAATAGAATTATCCAATCTTTGCACCTGTGTGCAGGCCATGCTCTGGCTTGGTGCAAAAAAAATTTTTAAAGAAATATGCGGTGCACTTGTCACCTTTTGTGATGCATGTGGCCCTTTATTGAACACAAACCTGATGTTTGTGTTGCCTTTCGAGTGCGTTGAGGTGGGCGGCTGCCTTCATCCACTTCCAGCCCCATGCAGGGCTGTATCCTGTAGCTGGAATGTTGGACTTCAAATGCACCAATTCTGCCAGAGCGCATGAGATAACTGCTGATGTGGCTCGTGAGCATCTGGAGGAGAGATGGTGAGAGTGGCGGATGTTGTCCTCTTTGAAAGTTGCCCATGTGGAAATGGGGTCCATGCAAAACGGTGCAAAAAACTTTTTTGCCAAAGTTGCCTCTTCCACCCATGTGGAAAATCCTGGCGACGCAAGCTCGGGGGGGGGGAAGATTTTGCACTAATGTGGGGCCTTAGCAACTGTGACAGGTAGGTGGTAGGTTATCAAGACCAGTTGGTGGTCAGAGAATTCCATTTTCATTGTTTTGAAGTAAAAGATGTGGGGTTGGAATTTTGCCAGCGTTAGAATAAGGTCAATGCGGGTCATGGATTTTAATTGGCCATTGTGGATGTGGGGATGCATCATTTTTTCGAGCAGTGGGGCATGTCATGGCAGCGCATCTATTAACCCAAGGGTGGCCTTTAGAACGCGTAGTTCTATGTGACCCTGTGGGGCGTGGGGAGAGGGAGGCCACCAGTCCATTGGTGAGGTTAGCCAACAGTTCATGTCGCCGACTAGGAAAGAATCAGGGGGTAGCAGGAGGGATTTGACCAACAAGAAAAATTCCTGATGCTCATGTGCACCATTTGGGGCATAGATGTTGACAATTGCGTGCGCTACATTGGCCCATGAGAAGGTGACGACGAGCACTCAGCCATTTAGGAATGTTTCTGAGGATATGAATTTTAAAAAATTATTTTTCCAAATTAGCACCCCACAGTGCTTCAACCAAAAGGATAGGGATGGGAGGATCATTGTTTTCCAAGTTTCCTCAGAACCTCATGGACAGTGGGACTTGGATGGCCAGGATATCCATGGGTAAATTGTGTTGTAAAAAACTCAGTTTCCTATCCCAGGATGGGGAGGCCTTGAGTCTGGCGATATTCAACGTCCCTAGAGTGAAGGTTTCCCCATTGCACCTTAGGTGCGAGGGGGTGGGCCCTCAGGCCCACCAGCCTCTTCTAGGTCCCCACAGGCTTTCACAGCAGCGCGGGTGTTAGCAGCAACGCTATCAGAGTTTTTGTTGATTTTTGCAGAAAGAGTCACGTTGGCTTTGGCCTTCACTTTTTGTTTTCCCGACGTCGGACAAATTTTTTGTGGTGCGGATGAGTTCGGTGCACTGTTGAGCAGGTCAAAAAAAAAATTTTCAGTTGGGATAGGTCCCAAGTCAGTTTTGACTGGAGCTTGAGTGCAACAATTGGGTGAGATCGAGTCTCCTATTGGATCCTCAGTTGAGTGGCCCGCTTGGCATGGGCTTCCCAATCTGATTGGTTGATGGATTCCCAAGTTGCTTCCACCGCGAAGGTTTCCATGTCCTCCGGGTGTTGTGAGTGTGGGATAGCGGTGGTGGCCTTGGCTGTTTCCTTGGCCGCAGCCCTATGGGCCTGCTTGGCCTTCTTCCACTCCTGAGGGGAGATGGGCTTTACCAATAGGTAGTAGCCTTGTGCTCCCCATGAGAAAGCCTCCTTGGTGCTTGCGGTTGGTTTGTAGTGCGCCTCTCCATTGGCCAAGGCCGCTGAGGGGTGCTCTTGGAATGTGATGCCCTCCTTGATGGGGCATGCATGCGCCTTGTGGCCGAACACATCACAGTGGGTGCAAATGGGGGGCGCGCTGTCCACAGTCACCCAGAATGGGTGGGTGGTATGCCCTGCGATATCAATAAAAGTGGAGTGTGGGATCTGGGTTAGGTCCCTCACGATCTCCTCAGTTGGGGTCAGAACTGCAATGGCTTTGCCAGTGCTCAGGTGTGGCATCAGCATGAAGCATCGCATTTCAAAATATTGTATTTCGCCATATACAGCGAGACCATCTTTCAGGTGTTGTTCCAAAAATCACGTTTTACTGTAGTAGGCAAAAAGTCAAACGTGAGGAAAATTTGGTTTAATTTTGTCCATCTGGTGCATTTAGTTTCGATGACCC
>JAKSZP010008797.1:0-21098 GCA_022478985.1 Massospora cicadina
GCCCTCTCCACAAGATGCACAACTTGATTTGCAAACACTTGACAATGTCCATCAAGGACTACAAGAGTTCACTGATCAGAAGCATCTTTTGGGACATAAGATCATGGTTGGTTCCCTCATCATGTTAGATACTGCAACCTTCCGCTGAAAGACCCCACCTGCAAGCTTGCAGCCAAACGCTCAGGACCCTTTGAGGTTGAGAAGGATTTAGGCAACGTAGCCTACCGCTTGAGACTGTCTGCGCACTAGAAGCAGCACAATGTTTTACACACCTCCCTCCTAACCCCCTTTAAGAGGGAAAGACCAACATTCCCTGAGCCAACAGTCATCAGGGAAAACCAGAAAGCAGAGGTGGAGGCCATTTTAGCTTCCCAAAGGTCCCGCCAATCCATTCAGTACTCGGTCTCCTGGAAAGGTTATCCCTCATATGAGAAAGCTGGGTGAACGCGCGCAATTGTACAAACTGCAAGGACCTGATAGAGGAATTCCATGCCTCCCACCTGACAGCCCCCACCCTCCCCAGAAGATTGTGGCCATTATGACCATAAAGTTACCAGGACGCCACAAGAACTATGCTTTGGTCCATACCCCCAGGGGTGGAATCCTCCCTGTCAAAAAAGGAAAAGGTAATGTAAGCCTGGGGACCAGCCCTTGCAATTGGATAGGGATCAGTACCCCATCCGGATGAAAAGGGGCCCCAAGGCTCCAGTGGACCCTCTGTCACAGTTGGGCGACCTAACCCATGTGATAGATGAGCGCTGGGTGACGGCTTTTCCACTTAAAGATATCCTACTCTCACCTCTTCCCCCTATTTAACCATGGTAAGATTGATAGAAGGGGTCTGCAGGGAGATTGCACACATCAGGGGGGCATGGAGAGCCCCTGGGACCACCCACTCCTCAGGCAAACCAATCCAAATTTTGGGAAAATGGCAATTCCCAACCTCGGAGCCCAGCCAGCAAATTTCCAGACTGGGGGGAGCTGGTCCAGACTGGCCTGCTTCATAAATCAGATCGGGATGCAGCTTAGATCATGAGCCTGGGTCCAAATGACTTAGATCATCTGCCTCAATGCTCCAAAATGGATCCAAGGAGTTTGTATCGCATGAGTAGCTCAATCGAGGGATTGGCTCAAATTGCAAATAATCTGATCCAAGGACCCCTGCCTCCTGGGATGAATCCGGACCACCCAAGCCATGCAAACAAGCTAACTTGGGTCACCAGGACCTGGATTGGTAGAATTAACTTGGTTTGGCCTCAAGATTGGGGAAAATTTGCAAAAATTTTCTAGGCTTTTTCCAGAATTGGAAGCAGCTTTCTACCCCCATCTGAGCCAGCCAACCAAATCCCTTCACCAACCCCTAAATGACCAATCCTCAATACCTCCACCATGCATTTAGCCCAGTTTAAAAGGCAACTACCCCTGCTGAAGGTAGTTGTTGGTTTATTCTCTCTCCTTCCGTTGAATAAATAAATCAAATACCCCTCCTAGTTTATTGCAGCCTCCATCTACCTCTTTAAAATTTCTAAAAAATCTGCCAATCAATATGACTAAGCGCGCCTTTACCCAAATCCTCC
Organism: Massospora cicadina; assembly: GCA_022478985.1. Lineage (NCBI taxonomy): Eukaryota > Fungi > Entomophthoromycota > Entomophthoromycetes > Entomophthorales > Entomophthoraceae > Massospora > Massospora cicadina. The sequence continues at coordinate 1,578 of JAKSZP010008797.1, forward strand.
TGCTGATGTTTGACAGCTGGATTATCCAGTTGATCAATCCCGCTAAGCAGCAGCAGATCATAAATGCAATAATTCACCTCACCCCTGATGATGAACCTGCTGCTTCATTCTTCTTTATGCATCCGTTTAATGGAGCTCCTTCCGTCCGTTCAGTCACTGAGTATGCCAAAACTGCTCCCCAGCTGGAGCAGCTCCTGGGCGCCCCTGCCCCGCTTTTGTGAGCTGGGCTTCCATAGCCGCCTCTGCCATCGTGAGCCCAGCCTACCAGTGGGACCTAGAGCGCCCCCTCCAGGAGAAGCTCAGTCCCAACCCCTTGCAGGGGTCTTACTATGCCTCTTCATACATCTCAAATCACGTTGCAGCCTCTGTGCCATCCCTCACTGGCGTGCAAGCCCCCTACCCAGATCCAAAGGCCAGCAGCCGTAAACCCTGGAGAAGTTGTCATCCTCTCTGCCTCTCCCATCCTTGGGGGTTGCCCCCGCAAGACTTGCGGTTGCTCCCAGCGCAACCATCTAGTTTGCCTTGGGGGCCTTCAGTACGTTACTGAACGTTTACTTACCTCACATCTCCCATAGAACCCCACTTCTATTAGTTGCTTGGCTGCTATGCCTTTGGCATTCCGGGGCCTCCACTGGGTGCTTGCGCACCCTGACTGGGAGACCAGTCTTTTTCCATTAAGCCAAATCCGTGACAGTGCCAAATAGCGAGTATGTTCTTGTACTACCTGTGAAGTAAAGTTCAACCCATTGTCTGAAAGTAAGGTTTGGGAGCACACATGCTTGTTGAAAACAAATTAAACAAGAAAGAGGGCTGTAGCTTTGGCAGATGCAGCTGGGACCAAAATTACTTCAACCCACTTGGTTAAGTGGTCCACAGCTAGGATGACATACTTATGGCCATGCAGCCCAGTGGGAAGAGGGCCCATCACATCAATGCTAATGACATTGAAGGGCCCAGTTGGGGTGACAACTGAGTGTTGGAATTAAGGATTGGCTTAGTCTTGAGATCAGCAAGCCATACATGCCGTCGAGACCTCCTGGATGGTTTCCATCATTTGGTCCTGGTAACATCATAACTTCAGCCATTTGTTAGTATTCTTAACTGCACCTTGTCCCAAAGTATAATCGGCCCTCTAGAATAACATCAGTTCGGGAAGAGGAGTGGACATAAGGGAGCCACTTCATATTGATCTTTTTGTAAAGCAGCCATTATTTATTTGAGTGTCTTAAGTCATCCTTCGGAGTTCAGCTTGGACCTCATGAGTTTCCAATTCCCACTGATCATGTTGGCCTATTAGATCATATAGCCGGTCCTCTTTGGGGGTCAAAGCTGCTAGCACTGGCATCCTGGAGAGGCCGTCACCATTTTAGTGAATTGAGCTTGCATGATGGACAATGGTGAAATCATAGTTCTGTAGTCGTAAAGCCCACTTGGCTAGATGACCATTTGGATCCTTCATTTGCTGGAGCCACTAGAGTGAGGAGTGATCTTTAACAATGGTAAATGAGTACTGTGGATATAAAGCCAAAAATGTTTGATGGCTAGCAAGACAGCCAAGCACTCCCTCTAGGTAACTCTGTAGTTTCATTCAGCTTTACTCAGCGTCTTACTAAAATAGTCCACATGATTGTCAACTTTGTTTTCATCATGTTGAGCTAGGCTAGCCCCAGTGGCAACATCACTTGCATCTGTAAACAGAAAGAAGGGTTGGTCGAATCATGGGTGGAATAGAATTGGTTTATTATATAAAGCAGTACTTAAGGCATTAAAAGCCTGTATCTTGATCAGCCCGCCATTCAAATGGCACATTCTTTTGCAGGAGGTAAAATAGTGGCTCAGCTAGGTCAGAAAACTGGGGGATAAATTGATGATAATAGCCCACCATGCCTAAGAATACCTGGATATCCCTTAAGCTTTGGGGGCGTGACATTCTCTCTATAGCGTTGGTCTTGTTTGGTATAGGCTGGATGTCATCCTTGGAAACTTTGTTAGCCAGGAATTTCAGTTTGGATTGGAAGAAATAGCTCTTTGAAGATTTAAACTTTTTTAGAAGCCTTTTGTAGTCAATTGAAGACTTCTCTGAGATGCTTGATGTGCCCATTAAAGGTTTTTGAGAAAACAGTAATGACATCTATGTAGACTATGATGCATGAAAGCTTCAAATCCCGGAGGATCCCATCGATGGCACGTTGGAAAGTGGCTGGGGCGTTACAAAGGCCCTGGGGCAACCTTGTGTGCTCAAATAGTCATTCTTTAGCTATTAGAATGCACTTAGCTCAATATTCAGGGGCGAGCTCAACTTGCCAATATCCTCTGTCAAGGTCCATGGCAGAAAAGTACTGGGATCTTGCAAGCAGATGGAGAGAATCGTCAATTCAGGGCAGAGGATAACTGTCTTTCTTGGTGATGGAGTTGAGTTAATGATAGTCCATCACCACCTGGTGACTGCCATCCTTCATCTGAACCAGCAGAAGAGAAGAGGCCCAAGGGCTGCACGATGGTACCAGGAGTCCAGCGTCGAGTAACTATTTGTGTTACACTGTCACATGGGCCTCTTCAACCTTGCTTTTTCATTAAGGTCAGGACTGGAAGGGGGGAGCGTTCCCAGTTTCCACATGATGTAGGACTCTGTTCATTCTTCCAAAGTCATAGGTTGAGGCCAAAAACAAGTCCATATACTTCTTCAGCAACTCCTGATCCTTGAGTTGTTGGTCATCCAAGAAGTCTTTGCTGATGTTGGTATTGACCAGGCTGACCAATGGAGGTATCTCCAAGCTAAAATCTCTCAAGTCCCCAAAACTTTGGACATCAGCAATAGCCTCCACCAGTAGAAGGTGGACATATGCGGCAGGACTGTTTGGACCCACTATTTTGGGCTTTTCAGTAAGGTTGGCCAACAACACTGATATAGATTCAGCATAAGCTGGGTCTAGGATCCCTGGGAAGGTTAACACTTCTTTCATGGATGGGTTGTCTAGGCCTCATATTTCCAATAGGTATCCTGAGGGGATGTTGACATGGACCTGGGTGTTGGCAATGACTTGGGATTTAAGAGGTATGGTAGCCAGCCTAGGCAAGCAGATTGGCATGCCCTCTTGCCCATCAACAGCAGGAGGGGGCAGTCAGACTTAGGAGCCCCTAATGTGGTATTTGAGACAATCAATTCGAACTTCACTCTCCACTAAATAGGATCAGGATTTGACTTTGGTTTTAAAATCATAATTGGTCTCGAAGATCATAGGGATCTGATGCCCTAGTAGGGACAAAAAGACATTATCATAATGGAGTACTGCCAAATAGTCTCAAAGGAACTGAGTCCCAGAGAGAAGATCATAGCTAGGGTTATCTAGCGCGACATCAGGGGTGTTTACAGTAAGCTTGACAAACCGTAAAGGTAGAGAGGATTAAGCCCCTATAGATCAGGTACATTGTGGGCCAGCCGTGCCATAATCCATATAGTGTGGCAGATCTGGAGCGTTCTTGAAGCACTAATTAACTTGGATGATATGATGTTCATGGAGAGCCACTGTCTACTTTGGCAAGGAATGGGTTTTCTTGAACTTGATCTGCAACCTGAGTAACAAAACTCCCAAACTGGGGCAGCAGCGTGAGGAACATGTTAAAGTCATCGATAGAAGAGTAAGCAGTATCAATTTCTTTATTATCATTAAATATTAAAGCTTCTTCTCCAGGTGCAATAGCTCCAGGTTTGTTCAAGGATATGGAGGATTCTTGAGGATGGGTAGGGATGTCAGCATGAAGCGCCTCGTCCTTCATGCTGACAGCTCTTTTCCTGGCTCCTTAACAAGTCATTTCCAGCAGGTCTTAGAACTGTGTCTTAAACTGTTACAGTAAGTGCATTGAGGTCGAGGATTTTCTAGTTTTTGGCCACATGTCTCTAGGACAATTAGAAGCGCCTGTAAATGTAGCCTTAGAGTATAGAGTCGACGCAGAGATCTTTTTAAGAGCTTCCTTTATCTCTCAGATGCAGGTAAACCCATTCTTCTGTCCAATCATATGCATTTGAACCTCAGGGAAGGATTCCAACCCATAAATGACAGCGGTAATAGTATCATCCAGGGTGATACAATTTGTAATAACTAAAGGTTGTGCTTGGGCATAAAAGCAGCTGGCAAACTCCATGAGGCCTTCTCCTTTATTCAGCCAGATACCCATGAACGCCTGTTTTTGGTTGGCCAGGGTTTGAATGCTGCTAAACTCTTGGATTAAGTCTGTACAGACCTGTCCCAGGTGTTTCACTCCTTCAAGTGGGGGCCATGATCTCCCAGGAAGTACTATCTAGCAGGAGTGGATATGCTTTACCTTCTGCCAGTTGGTGGCCTTTATGGAACTCTCATATGCGTACAGGAAAGAGGTATGCTTTCCTAGACAGGGGGAATCTTTCTTTAAAACTAGGTTTAAGGTTAGCAACAAGAGGAGCGGAGAGGATGTCAACATCAGCGTCGGCCGCTATCTCTGAGATCTCAGTCTCTGCATAGTTGAGGGGGTATGTTGTTCTATCCATCACCATAGACCCTCAAGGTCCTCTTGGATGTCATCACAATTCTGGTTGATAGAGGAAACGGAAGCCTTATTTTCAACTTGATCCTTTAGAGATTATATGTTGGCGCCCTGAAGGTGAAGCTGGTCCTTGAGGGTAGTCAAATGGGTTTCAAACCCTCAACAAGTTTGTTCAAGCTGAGAGATGCAAGTATTAGTAAGTTTGGTGAAGGCACTGAGGTATATCCATTTCGTCTGACAGGGCAATAATGGAGACTTTAGGGTTGAGGGGGCTCCATCTACTCAGAGTTTGCATCCCTGAGCTACATTCCAAATGTGATCATGTAGGGCAGCCAAGGCTGTTATCACATCCTTCTGCCATGGGTCCTCAGGGCCATCAGGGGTGGGAGCTGAGGGACCTGGGGGCATGGGAGGTCCATGGGACCCTCTGGCCCTATGGGTCCTACACGCCATTCAGGGCCATCAGGCCCCCTAGGCCCTTCAGGATCTTCACTCCTAGATGTGTAGTCACAAGAGACCAGCCCCTGATAGCGTTGTTGTAGGGCTCATACCAGATCCTCAGCTTGGAGGAGGCGCTGATTCCATGTTGCCTCAAGAAGTTGGACTTTCCAACAAATTGGTCCTCAAGATAGCCAGAGATCCCGCTGTCTAACAGCACAATTTTGTCTTGGACCTCATTAATCAAATGTTGGTTATCAATAATGGCCTCACGGTTGTCATCAATAAAGGAGGAGGATGCATTATAAAAATCAATGATGTGAGTGTGCAAGGCCTGGGTGAGACCAAGTTGTCAGGAGAGCTCTTGATGGTGCAACCTCAACTAGCTGGAGTATATGATAGATAGATGGGTGAACAAAGTTTCAAAGGTAGCATTAAGGACCCAGTGCAAGTTCTCCTGCTGGCATCTGGGCCAAATCATAGATTTAACGCATGATATAGGGGATGGAAGAGGCTTGGGAACAGCTGTAACGGGCACCCACAGAGTAGATTTTATTTTTTAATTGTTAGAAACACCTTTAAGGTTCTCCTACTGAAGTTGGTATTGATTTATTATTAATATAGGGCAGGGAAAACTGGAATGCGACCCAGAATTTTAACCTTTAAGGTTGCATGGGTGGTAATTCATATCTCAAGGTATTACCCATTAAGAAACACTTCTTGACTGACTATGAGATTGGTCTTCAGGGCTGATAGTTTTTTCCATCGTTTGTGATAGACGTTTTCACTTAGGACAGCTCAGAGCCCCTTGTAGTGAGCACCATGATTTTCAGCTTTATTGTTCTTTAGACTGTTGCCAAGGTCTAAAGGTGGTTTAAAACTGCAAAATTGTAAAAGGGATGATAAGGAAACGAAAAAAATGGTTAGAATACCGAATAATTTATTAGGTTAAAAGATGCTTTATTTAGAGGGTGAATGGAGACACAGTGCTTTGAGGATTGTTACAGGCTCATCCATTCAGGATCTTTCCTGGTCTTCTGGAATGATCACCTGATGGGCATGCTCAATGTCTTTCACCGCCCACCTGACCAAATTGGTAGAAACTCCACCCCACATGACTCAGGAATTGGGGATGAGAATCCTAAAGTCTTCTTTGTTTAAATAGGTTTGAGATTCAATTCAATATGGCTCAATTTGGAAGTGGGGAATTTGATTTGTTTGTTATCTTGAATCCTGACACTGGTGCTTTCTGCTAGGTCCCCTTCTGAGCTTCACTAAGTTTTATATGCTCAATATAATCATATACTTTTTATTTTAAAAACGTGGCTCAACTCTAGCATGTGCTACTGCTGAGATTGATGCAATTACAATTTTTAAAAGAGCTAAAATTTTATAAGGATATTATCCTCACTATTGCTGATTTATTAAAATGGCTCCTTGATCCTAATAAACTATATTTTGAAGGGACTATGAAATTAAATGGGAATATTGATGGTGTTTTCACAAGCAGATTATTTTTAGTTTTAGATATGCTGACTAAACTTCTTGGGAGCTCAGCCTAATTGAAGGCAAGAGTTCCAGAAATAATCAGTTGGTTGAGAAACATTTCTGTGATTCAGTCAGTTATTTAAAACTCAAAAGAAACTACTACTAAAGTTTGGTGAAGCTCAAGAATAAACGTCAACAAAGCTATCCTATGACTGAAGCAACTAGAATCAAGTAAACTAAATTTAAGATTTTTGATACCATCTAGTACTAAAAAAAATTTAAGATTTTTGACCGAGTTTAATCCTGGTAATGGACTTTAGATAGGGGACGATTTTGACTGTGCTGGTTTTGTGCACCAATGCCCCAAACCAAGATAGCAAATAGCAAAGGCGGTCCATGGGGTTCCTGGCCTATTATATGCTGCGCATGGAGGTTCTCCGGGTTTTATCCTCCTTTCCCATTTTCTTCACTTCCCTAATCAGTGCAGTATCATCCTCAGGTCAGCCCACCTCAAATAAAATTTTAAATTTAAGCTTTTTGAGCCCAGAAAACCAGTTGTCGCCACCAAATCTGAAGCTCAAAAAAGAAAATAACACACTATTTATTTTGACTGTGCTAAATGCCTATATGTTTAATAATATTTAAAAACTTAAGCTAGTTGATCTAAGTTCCTCAAAATTTGATGTTTTCCTAAGGATGACAGCTAAAATTATGACTTTTCTCTTGAATCTGTTGAATCAAAAGCTTCCAATATCAGACACTTACCCTAGTCACTGATAATAAAAACCATATTTATTTAAAATTTAATTAAATTAAGCGAGTTGGATGTTATATCACATTAAACTCAAGTATGTCTTCTTTGGATGATGCGCCAACCAATTTACCCTCAACTGGTGGTAACTTTGCAGCTAAACAACATAATTTTATGCTTAAATTATTTTCCATCGTTGAGGCTCTATGTTGCTCTAAAGTTCTTTTCAGATCAGCAGAACCACTGACTCCACTTTTGATGCATAACCTTACAGTTTCCCAAAAAAATCAAAATCAATCTTTTAAATTAGCTGAGCTGAGGTTGTTACACAAAATTTAACTCCTCTCAAAATGATTTTCTGTAGTTCTGAGGAGTTACTTGGGCCAGCTAAGCCAATTACTTGTGGAATAAACCCACATTTTTTTCCACTTTTCTTAAAACAATTCATTTACTTACTTTTTGCAACATTTTAGGTTTTCCCACCTTATTCAGATAGGTTAGATCCCTGACAAAACTCAAAACTAGTAAAAAGATTTTAAGAAGTTGCTGCTTGACTAAGTTTATGAATTAATTTGAAGTTACAATCAAGTTCTCTTGTTTTCTCCTATCTGTCAGTTTAAAAAAGCATCTGGATCAATTTCCTTTGTTTTTATAAATTATCCCAGAGTTACCAAACTGACACCTCATAACTTGAGTATAAATTTATCTGCCAACCCAGAAAACTTCTTTAATTAAATTGCCATATCGCCATAAAAATCAATAATTTCTGTATACATTAACCCTAAAGGTGAATCCTTTTATGAAATCAAGTTTGAACCAAATATCATAAAACACCTGTGTATACTCACAATTTCATATTTAGTCTTAATGCTGAGATTAAGCTCGCCGTTCCAAAATGAAGTGTAAATATCTGAAATGTGGGATCCACACCTCTACAAGATCAAACTTTAAAGGTGAACCAAATTTAAAAAGATCACTACAAGAAGATTAGCCATACCGCTGACTGCACACACAAGTGCATTCAAGACAATCTTAATATTCACTAGTTCAAAGTATATAAATGATTTCTCAAATTCTTATCTCTATCTCAACTCTAGGATATTGAGACCATTTAATAAATTATTCAACCTGAGCAATGCAATTTTTCCCTCCCATTTAAGTCTTGGAGGGGCTCTGCCAGATTTTTCCATAGTGTGGGTAAAGCCATGAATTTTTAAATTCCTAAGTATCTATTATTTTATTTATTTTTATTTATTTTTATTTATTTGAGGATGGCCAACTAGGGGACTGACACATCCGAAATGTAGGGAAAGGAAGTAAAGATGGGGAGCACACTAAGCATTGGAACCTGAAAGATAAGACTTGGTACACTTGGGTGTGGCTAGTAGCCACAGGTGGTGGGTGACTATAACCTTAAGAGACTTGACAGCTCAAGGGCTAGTAGGGTGTACCGCCTATAGAGATTGTGAGGTTTCTAGTGTCACATCGAAGGAAACAGATTGGTAGCCAGTTACCCATCTGTTTCTTCCATTTGTGTTTTAGTGATCTGAATATCCAGGCTTAGAAATGGTCAGCCAAATGGCTGTGGAACCTGACGATAGCTTAGGTAATGTTGTGGAAGATCCCGTTGAAAGCATCAAGGGTAATTGTGTGAAAGCACCATATTGCAATACTCACAATTAAAGCCCTTAGCGTCTGGGGGATAGCTGAGATTGTGTTGAGTGCCAAAATATCGCGAAATAGTCGGAATTCAGCTGATGGTGATTGCTGGAATAAGTACATCACATTGGCCCAGATAAGCTTGGATGGTGGGCACTCTTACGAGTGGTGGGCTAGCATGTTGGGTCTGCCACATATGGCGCATGATTGGAACATTGATAAGGTGCGGTCAGCTGTCCTAAACATATGACGCATGTAGCATCACAATGTGGAGCTCACTTGTGGGGATAGGAGGGGGCAAGTGATGAGGTCCCACACCTTCCTTTGGGTGCGCAAGTCATATGGGACATCTTGGTAATCTAGATAGTCAATCCGGGATAAAGGGAAGGGTGGTAGTGGGGCAGGTGCGTTGGTCACAGTTTGTCTTCTGTGGAGTTGCGTATACTCTATTGGAGGGTTAGTATCTTCAGATTGTTGTGCATAGGAGAAACTCCAATCCTCTTGTCCTAGGGTGTACAGGACGCGTTTGAAGTAGCGCTTGGTGTTGTGAGGTCCTGTGGCTGTTGGATGTGTTGTTAGGTACTTCATCAGTGTTGTAGGGTTGGATGGGCACCTCAGATGTAGTGCCCTTGCAAAGTTAGTTTGGGCTGCCTTGGCCCAGTGGGGGGATGGCGGGTTGGGTGACGTTGTCAGAGCTATCCATGAGCCAAAGATTTGCGTTGCTCATTCCGTGAAATTGAGCAGCCCCATCTCGCCCTTCTTCAGTGGGCCGTACATGGTCTCCAGCCAGACTGGTGCGCGGTATCCAGACCACATCCAGTTCTTCAGGAGCTTGTAGACTGCGTTGGTAAAGTTGGCGGAGAAAGGAACTGCGTGAGCAGCAAACCATAACTTTGACAAGATCTGGGAGTTGGCTAACACAACCCTTCCAGATAAAGTAGCTTTACTCCTCCGCATACTTGTCATTCTTTTTGTGATGTTGTCCAATCTTTTGATTTCAATGGTGTCAAGTGCATATCCACCAGCCTCGAGCCATATTCCCAGATGATGGACTGGGTTGATGGCGGGGTGGGGTGCGAAGGGTAAGCACAGTGGTTTTATTGGCATAGGTCTTTGTCTTGTGGTAAGATGTGTGGTGGGTTGGTTTGGTCAGTGGTGGGAGGGTGGGGTCCAATTTGAACTGAATTTGCCCATTAAAATTACCTCTGTTTTCTGTTTGTTCATCTTGGCGTTACTCACTGACTCGTACTGGTGAAAGATGCGCTCAATTGCTCTGGCATCCCTATTGCCTGAGATGCCAACTACGCAGTTATCAGCAAAGACGAGAATTTTGGTTGGTAGTTGTCCCTCCAACCAGATCCAGAGAGCTTTGAGTTTACTATGCGGAGGAGAGGGTCAAGGCTGAAATTGTATAGCAGGGGGCTAAGTGGGTCGCCTTGTTTGAGGACCCTTTGTGGGGTGATGGTGTCAGTTAGGAAACCTAGGCCTTTGATTGCAAACCTGACTGAGCGTGTTAGGAAAAGCGCCCAGTTTATAGATCAGGACGGTAGGTTTAAGGCCTTTAGACATTGTTCCAAGTAGTTCTAGTGCACTCGGTCATATGCTTTCTTTTAGTCCAGGAAAGCAAGGGCGCCTGTGGGGTTAGCTTGGCAGATGTTGGCTATGGTGTGAATGTTATCCCAATTCGAGCAATTGGGGATAAAACCAAACTGATGGGGGGAGAGGGCTGTCTGTGCAATGCAACCCAGACGCTTAGCTAAAATTTCGTTAGTATTATAGTATCAGTATTGTTAAGAGCAATTGGACGCCAATTGTTTAGGTCTGCTTGGTCTCCTTTTTTGAAGAGTGTGACCACATATGCATCATGGCCGCCAGGTAGAAGGGCTTTAACCTCCAGGCACTTGTTCATAGTTGCTAGTAGTACTGGTGCGAAGTAATCAAAATACTTTTTGTAAAATTCATAAGGGAGGCCATCAGGCCCATGGCACTTGTGGCGCGGAGTTGATTTTATTACCTCCCATAGTTCATCTTTAGTGATGGGTTTGGCAAGGTCTGGTTTATCAGCTGTATTGTCAATATTAGCAGATAATGAAAATTTTTTAATTTCGCTAAGTGCTGCGAAATCCGCCGTGTACAAATTGGTGTAAAATTGGTGTAATTCAGCCAATATTTTGGATGGCGTGGACGCCGGTGTGTCGTCTGCTCAATGGACCTGTGTGCAGGTCACCGAGATCAGAATTGGTTTAAAATGGCAGATGAATAGGGCCGTGTGAGTTTCGCCGGATAGAATGTATTTTTATTTGTGCCATACTTTAACATAGTGCTGGTGTTTTCTAAAGAGGGAGTTGACCTGTGCGGATATTTGGAACCGCAGGTGTCCTTATTGAGGGCTGTATCCCTCGCGAGGTGTGTTGTTTTCTAAGTGTTGGAGCTGTCTGATAGCCTTATTGATTGTCACAGATGTCGCAGCCAGCTTTCTGGAGTTCAAATGACAGGCTTTCTTGGTTACTCTAGCCTTGAAAATTTCCCACTTGTCAATAGGGTTCCCAGTAGGTGGTCGTTTTTTTGTCTGTGTTGTTATCACCATCTTGATCCAAAGTTTAAGCTCCAGAAGATGATGGTGCTTGGGTGAACTTTGTGCCAGGTCGGTGGCTTTTGGTATTTTGCCGCAGATGATAATTTTATTAAAGCCATTTGGTGGTCGGAGAGGGGGATAATTATTATTTTAAAATTTGATACACGGTGATGGAAGTCTACAGGGGCAAGCATCAGGTCAATCCAGGTCATTGAGACCAGTTGGTTGTTATTGTAGTAGGCCTCATCATGCTGGTCAACGTGATGGCCTGTTTGGGGATGGTGTCATACAGGCCCAGCGTTGCCTTTAGTATGCAAAGTTCCATGTGGCCGCGGGGTATGGCCTTTGTTTTAGGCCAGTGGTCAGTTATGGTATTAAGCCAGAAATTGAAATCTCCCACAAAAAATGTTGCCTCAGTGAAAGGGATTGAAATGATATCAGAAAAAAAATTTGGCAGTCTTTTGGATCATTTGGGGCATATACGCATGCCATGGAGAAAGTTTCTCCATTCCACTCAAAATCTGTTAGAAGCAGCCATCCCTCCAGGTGGGAGGATGTGCTTCGGATATTTACTGGAGGGTCACGATTTGTTCAAATTACCACCCCACAGTGGTACGTCCAAAAGGATTAAGCCAGAAGGAGCATGGTTGACCATGACTCCTCCTCCCCCAGTGGACAGTGGGGTTCTTGGACGGCCAAGATGTCCATGGGGATATTGTGCAGGAAAGCCATTTTATTGGCCTGGGATGTGGGGGCCTTGGCTCCCACAATGTTGAGCATCCCTATGGTTATTGTGGTAATCTGCACATCAAGAACGTTGGGGCGAACCACTGGGGTTACCCCATTCCCTAGCAGCATGGGTCATACTATGAGTTTGGGGCTGATCAGCCAGAATGGGTCCAGCATGTTGCTCGGTGGTTGTAGTGTTGGCTTTGTTTGGTTTCTTTGGGCTCATATTACTCCATGGAGTTTGGCTCTGGCGTTGGTTGTATTGTGCCCCACCAGCGTAAAAATTTTCCGCTGCTTACCTGTGGGCTAGATGTACAGAAGCTAAGTGTCAGGGCAATTGGGTTTTGTGCAGGAGTGTTGTCACTTTGTGATTGGCTGGTATGATCTTCCATATCGTACTCATGAACCATATTGTCGCTGGTCATGTGTGATTGGCTAGGAGGATCCACAGTGGTGCATGGTGGTTTTGCTTCAGTATGGTTGGAGGCGTGTTATTGGTTGTGATTGAAAAATTCACTTTGATTTTGTTGGATTTTATGCGGGGGATCTGAAAGGTTATTTTGCTGTGCTGCTGTGGCATCTGACTGAATCTGGTCTAGGGAAATCATGGTGTGGGATTGGGTTTTGGAGGAACTTGTGGCCTGCTTGTGGGCAGCCTATGTGTGACGACGATCCTTGCACAAAACAGGTTCAACCAAAGTGATTGTAGCTCTTTCACCCCAATGGAAGGCGTAAGTGGCATCCTTCATTTTACCAAAGGTTGGGCTCATTTCATCTATATTGTCCTCGCAAAATTCCGGTGCTTCCATCCTGCACTTGATGGGGCACGCGTGGTCTTTGTGGCCTAGAGCTGAGCAAAAGCTGCAGATGGGTGGGGTGTGTTCCGGTGTGATGAGAAGGGGTGAGATATGCTGCCATTGGGGAGGTTGATGGTCGCCATGCGTGGAATGAGGGTGATATCCTCTACCACGTCCTGGTCAGGTTCAATAATGGCTATTGCCTTCCCTGTACAAAGGTGGGGCAGGAGGGGGAATTTTTTGAATTCAAATTGTTTAATTACGCCATAACTTTTGAGGCCCACGCGGAGCTCATCCTCAAGGATATCATGGTGCATGGTGCTCGGGAGTCAGTCAAATACAATGAATAGGTCATTTGCCTCATTCCATTGTGTGCACACCATGTGGATAATGCGATCTTCGTTGTTAATTTTAATGGAAAATTTGTTTTTTTGCTGCTTCTGCTGCTTCCTCTGCGGTCATGAACCTGACATCCACCCATCCTCTATGTAAATTTTTTAAAATACCAAAATGGTGTTCAGGAAATCTGTGGAGAAGGCCTCCCCCATTTTTTCCCATGACTCGAGGGAGGTATTGCTGACCATAATTCTAAGGCCGTGCTTGAGGGAGGATAAGGGTTGGGTTTGTTTGATTTTTGTGAAAGCGCCCATTTTTTGCAGAAATTACAAACCTCCAAGTGTGGCGCTATGCTCACCCTTTTTTTGGGGAGGTTGTCCCAACGTACTGCCAGGGCATTTTTCTCTGATGGGTTGGGTGGGTTTAGGGCCTTTTGCGCTGGCCACCTTTGCCCAATTGGTGTTGGTGCGTACAAATCTGCTCATTTTCCTGGTTGATTATCAAATTTGAGTAATTTGCGGAGAATCATGTTACTAATAGTGATAGTAATGGGAAATAAAAGCTATTATTATTTTAATTATTTTGAAATGCATTTATCATTTTTACTTATCAACTGATGCTTTTTAGGTCAAATGCAAGTATCTTCATTAACTTTCTAATATTATTTTATCAACTAATTCTTTGTCAAGACAATGGCCAAAACTATTATTGAATTCACATTATATAACATCAAGCGATTTCAGTTAATGTTATATCATTCTTAGACAAAGCTACTTGGGATAATCGCCTCTAACTACCCTTATCCAAAAGCTGTAGGCAATTTATCCTTAACTTGAATTTAGCTTAGCACTTATATTCCCTAGCACTATCTAAAGTGAAAGGCATTCTGATTTGAAAAACTATCTTTACGCTTTAACCTTTATTGTTGAGGCTATTTTAGTTTAGCTAATTAAAATACCTATAAACTAAGTGTTGGTTTAGTGACTAACTAATAATATATTTTGGACTTCTGAACAAGTGCAGTTAAATGCCTAAACATTATTTTTGTTTGGAACCTCTGACCTCTAGTTATCCAAGTTCCATTTATTTGATTTTATTGTCCAAGCTAACAAGCTTCAAAGGACCTGTCTTAAGATGTTCTTCAACCGCAAGTCTGATTCAAATATTACCTTGATTTTTCAGAGCAACAATTTTTGTTGCATTTATAAACAACTTAAGCTCTCAGGCATTAGCCCCTAGTTGATCTGTCTTTTCTTGCTGTGTTTGCAACACCAGATAATGTCAGTAATGATGTCTTGCTCACCACTTTTATTACTTAAAATTAATGGTTAAATTAGATGTTTGTAACCTTACTTACCTGTCATTCTTTTTTCACGTTTAAGGGTTTGATGTCCTGCTCAAAAATTACATTGCAATAAATGAAAATTATAAAAATTATTTAGGAGATTGGCAACCTCAACTACCTATTACTCTTTTCTTGCATTTGTCTTAACCTAATTTTAAAGGTTAAAAATGTTTAGTAGCATCCCAATTCAATGCTTACCTCCATAGTCTCGCTACAAGTTGAACTTATTTCAGCGTTGTTTTATGTCACTAAGTGTAAAGCATAAGGAAAACGGAAATTGGGTAGCCCCATTTCTTAAATAATTCCAAGCTCAAACATTTTGTCATCTGTTCCCCAGTTCTTTCTAACTTTTGTTGTCGCTTAGGTCCCAGATGCTGAGTAGCCAGCACAGATGGGTGCTGGTGACTGATGGCCAACCTTATAATCATATTAATGGTCGGTGAAGTGCCTGGTGGGACCTCCTCCTCACTCAGGAATTTATCGCTTCAAGGGAACCTGCACCATCATGGCTCTCTCACCACCAAACATTCCCTTTTCATAGAGACAACCATTCAATAACGCTGGACTCCATCCCCTCCCAAGCCCCATTGGAGAGAGTGCCTTCATGGGCAAGATGGGAAGATTGTTGCTAGTGGAAGTGTGAGAAGGAACGTATCCCAGACAAACACTGGGCGTGCTTCCTCAGGATGGCGAGCTGATCCCAAAAGCCTAATCTTGACTCACCTTCTTTGGTTGTCCCTCACCATGAGGGGCCTGGAATTTATAATGAGTAAATTACTTGTATTTGAGGTCACTTTTTCCAAGAAGCTCTAATGGCGGTGGCCTCCTGCTTGGGAGATAACTTTTTTTGAAGGGGTTTCCCTTTTGCAGGGGGTGATATGATATTAAAGGTTAGACCAATTGTCCCATTTTAACTCATAATTTGGAATTATGAACTTAGAATCAAAATTCTTATGAATTTTCAACTGATGTTGGGTTTGAGCTAGGGTTGCACCCTTCACAAGCTATTCTTTAGGCTTATAAGAGCCTAAATTTTAGCTGGTGTTCCTTAAAGGGCGAACTATAAAGGTTGAGCTTACAACTTTTCAGAACTTCAGTATAAAAATTATATCTTCTTGCCCCTACGGCCATCCTTAATGCCTTAACTGGATTTTGGTGCAACAAGTTTTTTTGCATGAACAAACAACTTGATCTCTTGTGGCATCAGCCTTCCTCAGTTACTCTATCATTTTCTTGTTGCCTTTGTGACGACAGAAAATTCTGGGTATGATGTTTCTCACACCATTTTTATTCATAAAAAAACCTAAAAATAAAGTTCACTTTAGGAAGTTGCAACCTTACTTACCCATCATTTGTTTTTGCACTCAGGTTTTGATGTCATGCCCACAATTTTTTAAACTAATGTAATTAAAGCGTCATTTTGGAGGAACCCAACTTCACTTACCTGTTGTTATTTTATCTGTGCTCAAGTTTCCTAATCTCAAGGTTAAGTTAAGGTAATGGTACCCAGCTATAGTGCTTACTTCTGTAGTCATGCTCCAAATTGGACTTAATTTTGGTGTCATTTATAGTGCCAAATGTAAGGAATATGAAAAATCAAGGCTTGAAGTTCCATTTGTTACATATTGGTCCACAACACTAACACTGTCATAATTGTACCCTACCAAAGTTCAACTAAGTTTGTTTTTCAGGAGCATTTGTTGAGTCCATGCTGTACCACTGGGGCACCATCCATTTATTTCCAAATCTTATAGTTTAATATACTTTAATTACCTTAATAAAATCTTATGTGATATGTAAAAATATATATTTATTGACAGTTTCTTAGTAAGCGCCTATGAACTTAAAATTACTCCATACTAAATCTCAAATTACAAGCTTATGTGATTTTAGGATATATGATACATTTAATTTTAATATTTACAGTTTTTTTGTAATTTTGTAGTTACAATTTTTGTTATTGCAACCCTTTCCTGCGTGAGAAACTAACACTCAAGGCATATGTATAACAAATTTTGCTCTAGGTATATGGTTGGCAAATTGGGGAAAACCCAACTGGCCTTGCAGGGTCTAGGCTCTTTGAAGTACTTGGTGGTCAAACCAAAAGGCAATTCTTACCCTCGCTGTTAAAACCAAGATAGCCAACAATGATAATATTTTATATAAGTAAAGTGATAATTAATTAAGAAAACACTGATACTATATAAAGTACAAGGAAAAATTGAGATATAATTAAAATGATTCATTTTAGGCTGGAGGTTGAATGCTAGGGAAACGATTCATTGGTTGCTTGTCATGGGATCATTCATATTTATTCAGAATATAGTAATTTTTTGAATTTTTTTTATAGTAGGTTTTAAGTCACACTGCATATAATTGAATGTTAAATAAATTAAATCAATAAGTAAGTGATAAATAGAGGGGGTGGAAGGCGAGTTGGTATGGGCGTACGGCTACCAACCTGAAGGTTGCAGGTTTGATTCCCGCCCTTCGCACATCGATTTGGGGTGCCAGCCAAAGGAAGCTATTGGCAGTTAGTAGGTCTAATAACACGAAAACCTTACCCATGACGTAACCAGAAAAATTTGAGTCCCAATCTGGAGGTGGAAAAACTTTCTTTGATAGAGTTGACCCTGTTCAGGTTTCATGTCGTTTCTTTCTTTTGGTAATGTCTGTACCCTGGTCAGCTTGCCTCAGTTAAATAAATAAATGATAAATATATGGTAGATAGGACACCTAGAGTGAGGTTTCACCAATTTTAGAGTGAAGCCCAAAAAAGCCCGCTTCAAGATTTGACTGTGGGTGATAATTATTTTGCCTGGGTTTTAAATCCAGCATTAACATACACCTTTCTTGGCATTGAAAACTAGAGGTGGGGGTGGTGGTATATAGTAATGAGCTTCCTGGTGGTTTTTCTTTACTAAAAAGATACTAAAGTCAGGAGGTCAATATAAATATTAAATTTTCCCCGTAGACCAAGTGAACTTGGCAAGCTTAAATCAATACTGCAAAAGAGAAGAAAGAGCATTGATAATCTTGATCAGCGAAAGAAGATAATCAAGTGGGGTTTTTGTATGGTATTTGGTAAGCTGACAAGTGTGCAGACTTCTGAGGCATCCAGTGAACCAGTGGTGTGATGTAGAAATTATGGATAAAAAGGAAAGCTTTGTATGGTGCGTTTACCCAAAAGCCAAAAATATGGTATAAGCTAAAACCTTTAAATTTTTGTAACACATATTGTAAAGCTATTAGAAGTGCATTTTTACCTGCCTCTATTGCAGTGCATATTCCTATCCTTGTAGAAGTAACTTAATTGTGAGTTACAGTTATTTGGTGCTTTGTGGGGCACAGCTAGCCTTGGACCACTGTTGAGATGTTCTGTACATGACAGGTCTCAGATTTTTATTGTTGGCTTGGTAACTATGAGGTTGGCTATTGGCTCTTGAGGAATGTTGCATCTAAAAGGTTTTGCTCGCCCAGGTAGCAGAAAAACTAACATTTGGTGCAGCCTTTTCATGGTGAACATGGAGAAGGCAGCCAGAAGTTCATCTATAACTGCTTGCACCTCAGAAATGGCTAATACCTACACCAAACTAAACCTTTGGGTTTTGGTGTGGTATGCAAGGATATTAAATGATATATTGGGATTGTCTAAACAAAGAAAGCTTCAGGTTTGGACATTTCTTAACTTCACCCCTTTGTCTCACTACAGGTTTGATACAAACCAGGGAACAATAATGGCGGAGTGCAGTGACTTTGTCATCACAGTTGAGATTTTGGGTTGGATGGGCCATGGCACCATATTAAAACCATTTCAAATATAGAACGTGGAATTCTAAACATAAGTTTTAAAACTAGAGCTACTAGTTTAAAAAATATTATTTTTTAAAACAAACAAATCTAAACTAAATTTAAAAATTTTAACACTGCCATCAAAGATATAAATTAATCAGAGAAATTTTTCTTGGTTTGCCTGTATAAAACACTAAAATATTGGAATGCCTTGGCAGTATTCTTTTCACATCACTTGATTTTTGCATCTACAACAACAGATAAATTAGATAAAAGAGTTCCAGTAAAGCATTTGATGTAATAAGGAATTCTGCAGTTCACTCGAATTAACAGATCTTGGTAATTTCAGCACTTTATGATGCCTTGTCAGCCAATGGAATTGAGAAATTTTCTTCAATAATTTGGTTTGGTAATCATTCAACACATTAAATGATTCTCCCCGAGATAGTAGAAACTACCCAGTGTGTAAAGACCCCACCGCGTTATTAAATTGGATCAGACAATATACCCTGCCTTATTGAAGAAGGAGAAGAGGTCCCAAATATATCCGCTTTCAAAGATATTGATCTAGGGAATATTCTTGATGAAAGTTGGGTATCCGCCTCCCCCTCTATTGGAATTTCCTGAAAAATTCTATAAGCAAGTGCAACAAAGGCTACAAAATTATTAGTTCCATGGCTCTAGCAAAGATTGATCCAATTGCAACGAAGTTATTAGTTCCATTGCTATAGTTGGTTCTAATCAGAAATACAGAATCCTGTAAGCAAATAGACCAAAATTAAACTATGCAAGATGAGAATGTATGTACTTTATTAATTAAATACTAGAGACATTTATAGGGAAAATGTAGTGGTTCTTTGCAAGGATTTCCTTGATCCTCCCAAGGTAAGATCTTTTCTACCAGAGGACCAATATTGTTGATTATCATTATTATTATAATAATCATGATGGTCATATCTAATAGAATTCTAGTTGGATGCGATCAACCTTCTTAATGAGGCCTAGCCCCTTCAAAATGATTAGTTATTTCGAGTTGCTTGCCATCTAAAATTACTGAGTTTCTTTGGGTTGATTAAATTTAGGAAGTTGA
>JAKSZP010008798.1:0-21008 GCA_022478985.1 Massospora cicadina
AGAATGCTGTTGCAGCCATGTGGGATCGTTTTGGCCTGGTTTAGGCCCCTGGGTGGTGGCTAAGAGGGCTTGTTTTCGAGCTGTGCAGCCACTATACAAGTGTCCAAGGGCGTTACACCATGAACACCGGGGGCGCGCCTGATCAGGGTCGACAAAAAGATCTCAGGGCATGCCCCAACTACCGCCACACGAGGAATAACCTCAATGTTACGGGATACAGTGGGGGGAGGGGGATGAACGACGCCCTAGCAGTGCGAGCTCTTTGAGTGGGAGCATAGTAAGAGGGGACGCTAAAGTCCACTGAAAGAACAGACCCAAACTCCATTAAACCACGATGGAGTGCCAGTTTAAGAGACTTAGGATCAACAGTCGTTGGTAGGTTGGAAAAAGTAACCCATGAAATTTTCTCAGGTGAGAGCGTGTGCGGGAGATGCGAAGAGATCCGCGTGGAATAATGACCTGGAGGGTGGCAGCATGGTCAGCAAGGGCAGCTTCAGTGAAGCTCACATCGATGTAGTGGCCCTCCACTGATTCATGGATGGTGGTGTTAATAGGGAATGTCTCCGCAATCGCTGCAAAGTATGAGAAGTAATCCTCTGTATAGAATTCAACAGGGTTATGCCCATAATAAAGGCGAATTGTGTGGGAGAGGGTTGAGCGAGGTAGAGCTTTTTGCGCTCTAGTTTCGGCCCATTTCTTCTTAACATCAGCAATAAACGCCACTTAACGGGGATCAGCTTTGGGTAGCGTTGGTGCCAGAGGTTTTTGCCACGCCCCAGTGGCTCCTTTGGTACGTTTGTGTTTTCTTTGGGCTGCAATTGCAGGTTGAGTGTGAGCTGTTGGTTTGGACAAGTTTGCGGATTTCCCTTGTTTCTGGAATGTTACAGCAGTTGCTGTCATATTAAATTGAGGGGCGGTTTGTTGGGCCTCGCTAAATTGGGGAGGCTCATCCAGATTGGAATTAACTCAGCCAGTTGGAGGAGGGAGATGTTTCATCACCATCCCAATCTATTTGGGTAAATTCAGCCCGAGTATTTGCTGTGATTTCGTGGGCAAAACTCACTGGCTGATTGGTGAATTGGTCGTTTTCAGCATATTGAGATAAAGTGCTGACTTGAGAAGTGCCGATTATGGGGTTTAAATGGGACGGGTGAGATTGGAACTGGTGTGAAGTTCCAAAATCTGAACCATTTAAATCCCCATTGGGAAAAGTAGATTGTCCCAATTTGGTGCTTAGTGAACCAGAATGTGCGGCTAATCCAACCTTACATCCGAGGGTTTGGGGCCAGGTGATTGTTGGGCCTCTCCTAAATTGGGGAGGCCCATCCAGATTGGAATTAACTCCAGCCAGTTGGGAGGAGGAGATGTTTCATCACCATCCCAATCTATTTAGTAAATTCAGCCTGAGTATTTGCTGTGATTTCGTGGGCAAAACTCACTGGCTGATTGGTGAATTAGATCGTTTTCAGCATATTGAGATAAAGTGCTGACTTGAGAAGTGCCGATTATGGGGTTTAAATGGGACGGGTGAGATTGGAACTGGTGTGAAGTTCCAAAATCTGAACCATTTAAAACCCATTGGAAGAAGTAGATTGTCCCAATTTGGTGCTTAGTGAACCAGAATGTGCGGCTAATCCAACCTTACATCCGAGGGTTTGGGGGCCAGGTGATTGTTGGGCCTCGCTAAATTGGGGAGTCCCATCCAGATTGGAATTAACTCCAGCCAATTGGGAGGGGAGGAGATGTTTCATCACCATCCCAATCTATTTGGGTAAATTCAGCCCGAGTGTTTGCTGTGATTTCGTGGGCAAAACTCATTGGCTGATTAGTGAATTGGTCATTTTCAGCATATTGCGATAAAGTGCCGACTTGAGAAGTGCCAATTACGGGGTTTAAATGGGACGGGTGAGATTGGAACTGTGTGAAGTTCCAAAATCGAACCATTTGAATCCTCATTGGGAAGAGTAGATTGTCCCAATTTGGTGCTTAGTGAACCAGAATATGCGGCTAATCCAACCTTACATCTGAGGATTTGGGGGCCAGGTAGCTGGGTATCGCCCCTCATGGAGGGAGCCAGAAACACGGTGTCAGCAATAATAGATGGGGCTGAATTAGCTGACACAATGGGGAGGAGAATGTCTGGATGGGCTGAGTTGCATTCAACTGAGCAGACGCCATTAAAACAGCGTGGTGATGGCCTCCTTGGTTGGAGGGCCCAGCGGTTGGTGGGAGGCAGCACACACAGAGCTGTTAGGCGTGCAGGTTGCAGAAGTGCGATCAGGTGAACTGGCGCTAGTTGGAGTAGCTCCAGGTTGGGGGGTGGTGCCTGCTTTCATGGCTGCTGCTTGAGAGCGGGTGATTCTGGTTGACCCTGAGGTGGGTAACCGAGGGTTGCTTCGTTTGGGGGTGGTGCTGGCTCGTTTGGCATAGCCTGCGGGTTCTTTGCGGGGTTTCCCGCCATATTTGCCAATAGTTTTCGTAAATCTCTTTAGTGGAGCTAAATTTCAGGCTGAGTTGATTTTCGAAAAGTGATGCTTAGCAGAAAGAAATAAGTTAATGATCCCTTCGTATCTAATAAAGTGTATCAATGAGTAGATCATATGTATTGTTATACAAGGCTACTGAGGGAGCTGACAAGATGAGTTTCTCAATTCAGATGGGCAAAGAAGAGTATGCCCCAGTATCACATATGTTGGTGGGACCAGCAGTATCCTACTCTTGGGTGTAATTGAGGTCAGGGACCAGCTTAATATTTTTGATAAATTTTGAGGACACAATATTCACTGAGTATCCAATGTCAAGAATCCTTTAGCCGGACAGTGGAAGCTAGTTTTTGGAAGTCTCAGGTTATTTATCCCAGATAGAAAGCAGGGTTTGCACACTCTGGGTGAATCAGATTAGCGAGACAATGAGCTGGTTGGCATCACTAGCAGTGTCAATAACCTCCAGACCAACCATCACTTGTTGAACATAAGTTCTGAGGGGCATCCTAGCCATATCCACTCTCTCAGGGTTCAACTTGTATGGTACTTCCACTTCACCTGGGGCACCTAAAACATAATGACCCAAATTTTCACAACCCCCTTCAGATTCATCTTAGGAGAGGTTATCAATTCATTTTAAAAGCTCATAGGGTGTGAGGGAAGTTCAGGGCTTCCCTTATGGCAGGATAGATCTTGGGGTTGCTCCTCCACCTTATTAACTTTTGTGGGAGGCGTTGAATTGTCTTGTTCAATTTTAGACATTCAAAGTAGGGGGTTTGAGCTGCCTCATGCTACAGGTTTAGGATTAGAGCTGGCTGGAAGTGATAGCGTCGTGGAGGTGGATGCTTTAACTATGTTAGCTTTGGGTTGATCAGCGGCTGTGAGCAATGTGGAAACAGGTGGTTTAGCTTTAGCTACCTGGTCCTTGGACCTATTGTTGGTGGAAGAGAATGTCACCTGAGAGAGGGTTTAGGATTAGGAGCAGGCTTTGGGACCACTTGGAGAGGCTTATTGGATGGCAAAGCTGATCTTGAAGGCAAGGTGGGGGCAGGGAGAGCTGCTTCATTGATGATGATGCACTTGGATTAACTAGCTTATGAACCTCAGGCTTCCAGAGCAGAGGAAGGTCATTTAAGCCGCACTGCAGGTGCTGGCCTTGGGGTGGTAACCAGAATATGGATCAACATAGCCTTCTTTGGTGGGCCTTCAGTTGAGAATCCCTCAATGGTCAGATCCGGGGATTTGACTCAAAGCCTGAATTATCTTCGCTGTTATAGATATTTTCAACCTCCAGCTGAGCCTCCTTGATATCTTGAATAGTCTGGAGGTGACAATTAATGGAGATAAGGTGCCTAGCTATAGTAGGGTGAGAAGTTAAGCTCGTTAGAATGGCTGCAAGAGCATCATCAAGAGATAGCATTCTTTATGAGCACCAAGAGTTAAGCTTCAGCATAATACTGTTCAAAAATGTGGCAAACAATTCTCCTTTTTTCATTATGAGGCACATATAGGTTTTTTTTGCCTTTTTGAACTCTGCATGGAGCCAAAATCCTCAATAAGCGCTTGTTTAACCTCCGCCCAGATGCTGAGGTTGACCATGTCAGAATCTATTATTTCTTGAGCTATACGGCTCAAGAAGAGATGATGTACTTACCTTTTTGATGGTCAGTTGTCCTCCCATCATTGATTCATAAGCAAACAGAAAAGAGGCAATGCTACTCTCTCTGGGGTAAACTTGTATTTATTTTATTTAACCGAGGTAAGCTGACCAGGGGACAGACATTACCGAGTATATGTGAAACTAAGAGATTAACTAAGAAATATAAAATTGGGAACCCCAGGGTACTCAAGTTACCCCCGTTGCCAGCGGGACTGCCAGGTATGGGGGTTGGTGCACTACTCGAGGGGTTTCCCCTGCTATGGAGCAGGTGTGAAGGAAAGGGTCTGTGTGGAGGAACCAGAGTGGGAACCATGATTCTATGAGCGCTTTTTGTCTTGGTCTCATATATCCATTGAGCCAGGCTTGAAAGTGCTCTAGTAAGTGGACATGGAATCTGTTAATAATCCCATTAATGGTTGGGACCGTGCCCTTGAACGCATCTAATGCAATTGTGTGTGTCCACATTGCAATGGGTATTATTAGGGAGCGGAGGGTAGATGGGATTGGTGACTCGATCTGGAGCGCGAAGATACTCTTTGGTATCGAGAATTCCTGTTCGTTTTGAATCTTGAGCAGGCGTGCGACTTCCTGCCATATAGCTTTGGTTGAGGGCATGTTTCTAGGCGGTGATGTAGGGATCCCTCTCCTCCACATACTGCACATGTTTTGTGGAGGGAGTTAGAGTGGTCTGCCGTCCTATAGGTCCTTCTCAAACAGCGCCAGGCGTTTGCTCTTATCCTTGGTTGTAGGAGTGGGTAGTGTGTCATTTTCCACATTGCTTTCTGTGTGGTTAAATCATAGGGAATGTCCAGCATATCTAGGTATTCTATACTAGCTATGCTTGGGGTTGTTGCGAGCATATCCCTCTGAGGGTGGTTTTCTGGGTTTCTTAATTAGAATTGGGGGCTGGGTCATCCCCTTCCCTGTATAGTACCCATGTTCTCTATAGTCCATCCCATATGGCGGATAGTTCGGAAGATATTTTTGAAATGAGGGGAGGTTCCATGTGGACCCGTTGCAGTAGGGTGCTTGGAAAGGTATGAAAGTAGTCTGGGTGGACTATGTGGGTTGGTTAATTTGAGCGCCTGTGCAAAGTTAGTCCCTTGCGACTCTGGACCAATGTTGTTGTGGGAGGTCTGGAGCAAGGATTTCCTTTATCCAGGTACCTAGGATGTGATTGGCATGGCTCTCAAAATCTATTAGTCCCATGCCTCCGCTTGAGCGTGGGCCAAATAGTGTTTCCATCCGTATAGGAGGAGAGCCAGGCCACAGCCAGCCCTGAATAAGCGCTGAATTGAGGTTATGAAGGTAGGTGAGAAGGCTATCGCATGAACCTGGTACCACAGTATTGGGAGGATGAGCGAGTTAGCAACTGTAACTCGTCCTGTTAGTCCTGGGGTTCTTCCCTTGAGGGAGGCGATGCGTTTGGATACCCGTTGTAACAGGTTAATTTCCATTGTCTCATTAGCATATCCCCCTGATTCTAGCCAGATTCCAAGGTGTCAGACAGGAGTGGTGGTGGGAGGTGTTGCAAAGGGTAATATAATTGGGTTTTTCTTCGAGTGTTGGTGTGAGGTTCTGATGTTGTGGCCCAATTGTTTGTGTATTTGCCTAAGAGGATGATTTCTGTCTTCCTTTTGTTGAGCGATGCATTGCTCACCTTGGAGTATTCCTCTAGAGTGTGTTCAAGCTGTCAGGCATCTTCATTGTTTGCTATACCTGCTACGCAGTTATCTGCAAAGGCCAGTATCTTAACTGTTAGTTGTCCTTGTGCGGTTATTTCCATGAGACGTGAGTCAGTTACTTGGAGGAGCGGGTCAAAGCTGAAATTGTATAGCAGTGGGATGAGGGGATCCCCTTGTTTGAGCCCTCTGTGTGGTTTAATCTTGTTTGTTAGGAATCCAGGGCCGCATACAGCCATGGTTGCAGATTCTGTTAGGAGCATCGCCCATTTTATGAACCTTGGTGGGAGTTTGAAGGCATGTAGACATTCTTTTAGGTATGGCCAGCTAACACAGTCATACGCCTTTTCCTGATCCAAGAAGACCAGGGCACCAGTTGCTTTGGATTGACAAATGTTTGCAACAGGGTGTACGTTGTTCCAGATTGAACGCTCTGGTATAAACCAAAACTGGTTGGGTGATAGGGCGTCAGATGCAATTGCGCCTAATCTAGCTGCTAGAATTTTTGTTAGAATTTTTGTGTCAGTGTTGGAGAGTGCAATTGGGCGCCAGTTGGCCAGGTCCAACTTGTCACCCTTTTTATACAAGGTTATAACGTAGATTCATGGCCTCCTGGTAATAGGCGTGTTTCCAACAAACTCTGGTTCATTGACGCCAATAGGAGGGGGCGATTTGTTGAAAATATTTTTTGTAAAATTCATAGGGTATCCCATCAGGCCCTGGGCATTTCCTACGTGGTGCACCGCGAATTGTTTCCTAAAAAGCTCCTCCCATGTGATAAGGGATAGTATATTGTAATTTGGTGGTGTACTTTGTATCTTGGCAGTTTGAATAAATTCTTTAATATTTTGTGGATCTGTTGGCATATTGCAATATAATTTGGTGTAATAGCGGTGTACTTCCACCGTGACCTCCTTAGGGTCAGTTGCCACAGTGCCGTTGGTCTTGCGGACCTGTGTGCACATGGGCTGGTTTCCATGGGAGTAAAATTGGCAGAAAAAGTATGTTGAACAGGTTTCACCTTCCTTTATGAACTTAATTTTGTTCGATACTTTGATTCTGTGTTGGTGTTCAAAGATGAGATTGTTAAGTCAGGCTGAAATTTCTGCCCATTTGCGTCCCCTATTAGGGCTATAGCCAGATCTCGGAGTATTTATTTCCAGGCGGTCTAGTTCTGCTAAGGTACGCTTGATTATGGCTGTGTCCGCGGTGTACTTGCGTGATGCAATATGTCATGTTTTGTTGATTAAATCTTTCTTGAAATTTTCCCATGTTCCGATGGGATCTGAAGTGAATGGGGCTGTGAATTCTGGGTTTTTAGCCTTGTTTTCAACCCAGTCAGATATCTCAGGCAAACTTATATTTTCTGAGTGAAGCTTTCTCCAAGGCGATACCTGTGTGTGGGATTGGGTTGGCGTTAACTGCACTGTAACTAATTGGTGATCAGAAATATTGATCTTTTTTGTTGTAAATTTGGAGATTCTTGAGTGGTGGGATTGTGGTATGAGGATGTGGTCAATACGACTTATTGATATGAGCAGTCCCTCACATATGTTGGGTCTTGTCATATGGGGAATGGTGAATTGGGAGGAAGAGCATCCTGTAAGCCAAGAGATGTCTTCATTGTGCGATATTCAATGTGTCCAGGTGGTTATCCCCTGGGATTAGGCCATCGATCTGTATTGGGGTTATCCCAGCAGTTGAAATCGCCTAACATGATGATATCTGGTGGGAGGGTGAGAGTAGAAATTTTTTCAAATTTTTTTTCTCTCAGTTGCAGTGCACGGTGCGTAGATACATGGTAATGAAATTATTTCATCTTGGCACTTGATTGTTGCTACCAGGACTCGACTGTGCAAGTGTGATAATGAATTTGCAATTTTAAATTTTTTGTTGTTTTGGACTATCACCCCACAGTGAGATGTCCATACTGATTGTGATGGTGCTACCCTGGTTGACCAGGATTCTTCTTCCCCTTGTAGGCAGTGGGTTTCTTGGATGGCCAAGATGTCTACAAGAGGTTTTCGCAGGAATGCCAGCTTTTTGGCTTGGGACATATGAGCCCTGGCTCCCGCAATATTTAATGTCCCTATTGACACTGAGGTGCCCGTGGCGCCTCAGGAGCGGTTGGGAGGACCCTCTGATCCTATCCCACCGCAACTCATTTTGGCCATGCTCCACGTCTGTACTCCAACTCTTTCACTGCCATTTTTGGTTCCCTTGATCTGACCCAATGATTCAAGGGAATTGCAGTTTTTTACATTTGCATCAACTTTTCCTGCACAGGTCTCATGTTAATTTGATGCAGGTTGTTGATTGAATTTTATATTTTTGAGACTCAACTTTGTTGCATTGTGCACCGCATTTTCACCCAAATTGCAGTTGCATTGTTCCTCAGTATGTGCATGACTGATGACGCTTTGTGGCTTAGTATGGTTACTGTGAAAATTTTCAACCTGGGCATATTGTTCTGATTGGTTGGTTCGGTGAATATCCAAAATATCCTCCTGAATTTGTCCATGGTTAATGGCAGATTCCGCGTGTGCCGATGCTTCAGCCACTGCTCTCTTGTGGGCTTTTTGTGCTGCTTTACGATGTTTACTTGTAACTGGGTCCACGATGGAGTATAGTCCATCTTCACCCCAGCGGAATGGGTGGTGGCCATCAGTCATTTTGGCGAAGTTTTCATTATCTTCGTCCATAGCTTCTTCACAAAAATCATTTTCTATTAAGCCCTATTTTACAGGGCATGCATGTTCCTTGTGGCCCAGTGAGCCACAGTGGTTGCAAATGGGTGGTGCGCGTTCCAGTGTAACTTGGAATGCAGCCAACTGGCCCCATCTGCAAAGTGAAATTCTGCTGTGCGGGAGATTCTGGATAAATCCTCTTCCACTTCTGGGAAGGGGTTGATTACAGCGATAGCTTTGCCCGTGCACAGGTCAGGCATTAAGCGAAATCGCTGTAATTCAAGTTGTTGGATTTCTTCATAGGCCACAGGACCTTTGCGGAGCTCCTCCTCAACTTCCTTACAAGGAAGGTTGGTGGGGAGCAAGTCAAAGGAGATGAACAAAGTTTTTGCTTTGTTCCATCTGGTGCTCGCGGTGCACACAATTTTTTTGCCCTCAGGGAGGGCAATTTCCACACAGATTTTTGCTGCGGCATCAGCTTCATCGGCTGTTTCAAAACCAATATTGATCCAGCCACATCCCATGTTGTTGGTGGCTACGTACACCACGTGAGGGAAAAGTGAGGGCTGTGCCTCACATGTTTTCTCCCACAGGGTTGGTGACTCATCCCCAAGAAAGAGTCTGATCCCGTGTTCCACCTTTGACAAAGGTTGGTTGAATTGAATGTACATGTATTGTGCATGCTTTACAGTAGTTACCATAAACCCAGATGGTGTCTGAGTTTGCGTTTTCTTTGCAGATTGGGTTCCTGGTCCCCCTCCAGGGCGTTTCTTGCCCTTAGTTGCACCGTTAAGCGCACCGCTTGCCGTGACGCTCGCCCATGTTGTATTATTTTTGTTATTAAAGTCGCCCATCTTTCCTGTGTGTGATTATCCAAATTTGCTGTTCAAATCAAATCGTAGTAACTAAAGAGATTGTTACGAGAAAGAAAAGCTCAACTGAATTTTGGGGGTAAACTTGTATTTAAGGGGGATTTATGAAGAATGCAGAAGGCCCCATGATGGCCTTGGAAAAGTGCTGATCAAGCCTTTTGAGGCGAGACAAAGCACATGCTATCTAAAAATTCCAGAGTAGCTAGATGGTTGTATATTTCAATGGGGTGGCTTGAGGGTTACTATAGGGTTTTTTGCTCACATTTCCAGACGTCTAGATTACCATGGGTTACTAGGGATAATTCCCTATAGCGAGTGAATTAGATATCATTTGACCCCAAAGTTCAGGTAAATATTGATTAGGGACTTTTAGGTAATTAGCCTGGTTTAGATCCATCATGAATCAATTCAGATGAATGCTTAAGATCTCGTCAGGCAGTGTTGCTGAAGAAACGAGGACATCTGATAGTTGATTGATGATTAACTATCAGGTGTACTGATTAGGCTTGGTCAATTTTCACCACCGACCAATTAGGAATTTAAGGAGAAAGTTGTGAGGTGAGTGATGCCACCTGCAACTAGCAAATTAATCAGTTGTACATGACCTGCCTTAATGGTAACAAGTCCCATTACCCAAGCAGTTCGACACCAAATATGGTTGCTTTGCTGAGATCAAGTAAAAGTGTTAAGGACACTTTTCTGACTCTTTCCGCTTTAGGTCTTGAAGATGTCCAATGAAGGAATCCTAACCAGATGGGGAATACCATCACTGGTGAGATGTCAAATGAAAGTTTGATGGCAACTTTTGCCGTTTCATGTCTGAGGCACCAATTGAGGGTTGGGTGCCGAATTCCATCTATAAATTCCCCTGATAACTTACAATAAAAAGAAGACTTTTAACAGAATTCATTTCTGGTTTTAGTTCTAATCATCTTTGGGAAATTATTGCTTGTGTACAATAAATTGGGAACTCTTTAGAGGGACAAAGAGTAAGGATTGAAGATCCTTTAAAAGAGAAGTTGAGCTGAAATGGGAATTGCTGCCAACTGTGTGTCACCAGGGATAAAGCTGTAAACTTGGATCTGAGCGCGGATCATGTTAGGTGGATAAGGGTTTAAATCCCTACTGATGATAACAGGAATATTTTGAGGTGAGATACAGGTCTAGCGTTGGACAACACTGGTTATCTACTGTACTACAAGAATAAGTCTTCATATTATTAATTGTATATTATATATCATAAGATAAAGTGAAGATTTCACAAAATGAACTTATGTAAGTTATCAATTTAAGGGTTATTATTTGTGAACGAGCAATGAAGCCCCTAAATTTTAACAATTGGTGCTCACCATATAGTTGAGTAGGATACGCCAATCAAGATGTCATATAAGGAAGTTTATAATTTTGGCTAAGAGTTACTAGGTAAAATAACATTATTGACAAAAGAAAGGAGGAGATTTAATGCAAGAAGTTTTATCTTTAAAAACTGAATGTGAAGTGGATTACATTCAACTGCATTCATCCAGCTCAGACGTGGAGCAACCAGTGAAGCAATTTAAAGAATTGAAGAATTGGACATGTCAATGTGACCCCTATATGGAAAATGACGCCAAATATAATACATAAGATCTGGGAAAAGGACTTGTAGCCTAGATATGGAACTTTCTAGCGCTGCAAGAAATCCTGTTTCACCAGACATCCTCTTAAAATGAAGATTTTCAGCAGGGCCAACTCAGCTTGAATTGGTTCCACTTTAAATAGTCCTGAGGAGCAAGGTGTTTGGATGAGACACTAGATGAGACAGTGGATGGTATTGATATGGAAATCAATTCAGATTATTGGATTGCAATACCCATGAAGAGAACGAGGTCAAAAAAGGAAATGATTGATCCAAGACAGCGGAGGTAATTATTTGACATAATATTATTCAATCAATGAGGCAGAAATTGCTGGTGACGAGGATCATCAATATAAGACGAAATTGTATGAAGTTAACGCTACTATATCAATCTGAGTGATTAGGGGATCGTTTCCAGAGCCATCAGTGGATTTACTTCAAACGTCTTGGATGGCAATGAATGCCAAAAATTATTTTTAAGAGAAAAAAATAAATCAATTGAATGGAACTGCAAATTAATGAGATTTTAAAAAAAATTTGAGATATGAAAACTCAAGTAATAATTCTGAAATACAAAATGAAATTAGGACCTTTAAGAAAAATAGCAATTTGGTGTTGAAGACCCATTGAGTGGAAACATTACAAGTATTGCCAAAGTCAGTAAGTGTTGCCTATACATGAAGAAGCAGCGCTGATAATTATATAGTAAAGAAGGTCAACAATAAAAAACTTAAAATATTGAATCTTAAAAAATAATTGCAATGTTCTCAAAGGACCACTAAACCATTAAAATATTTATTTCCTAAACTTTATGGTTGGGTCCTAAAAGAGGACTACTTTACCAGATTAGATGGTTAAATCTTAAGATAATAAGATTTTAAAGCATGAAAATTGGTAGGTCAAAGTATACCTCAGAACCAGTTTATAAGAATGGGAAAAGAAGGACCTCTGTACCTAATTGTAAATTTAGTCCCATTGCAAAAGAAAAAGAAAAA
The DNA here is from genome assembly GCA_022478985.1 of Massospora cicadina. NCBI lineage: Eukaryota > Fungi > Entomophthoromycota > Entomophthoromycetes > Entomophthorales > Entomophthoraceae > Massospora > Massospora cicadina. The sequence continues at coordinate 11,998 of JAKSZP010008798.1, forward strand.
ATAAGATAAAAACTCTATATATATTAAATACTATAAATTCTATGATTTTGGGATCCTCAAGAGATGAGATTACTGGCAGGAGTGACTAAAAGCATTAATCTATTGGTTGATCAAGAGCAACTTGCTGATCTGATGGACAGACAGCAGGAAGAGGTGCGTGATTTATTTGTAAGTATTGGGAAATATTCCTCAGGATAACCATGAATTGGGATGCACAAGAAATGTAATCCACAAAGTTGACATCGGGTAAAGTTTACTGATAAGAATGAGACTGATTTGATGGTTGAAGGCAGTCAAAGCGATAGTTGAAGAAGAAATCAGAAAATTATTGAGGCATGGGCTTCTTGTTCTATTGTCAAGTTTCTGGGCGAACCCTATCCTAATCATGAAAAATAAGAATGCTCTAATTGGGTAGAATTGATTATTGGAAGCTGAATAAGGTAATAAATAAGGATTCATATCTACTGCCCAAATTGACAATGCGCTGGATCAATGGAATAAGCGAAGTATTTCTCCACAATGGATCTAATATCTGGATATTAGCAAATTAAATTGCCAATGGAAGACCAAGAGAAATGTATGATTATCACCATGAAGGGGCTATGTGGAATCCAGCTTTTGTGATGCTCACTGGTGCTTAGACGCCACTGGATTCCACAATAATATATAAATAAAAAGGTTAAAAGCACCAATAAATAAAAATTTGGGTTTTATAAATTTTATTAGTGTCACTGCGTGGGAGGAAACGAACCCTCTCAATATCTGACTATTGAGTATTTAAAATGGTATTGAGGGTCAAAAAGAATACATGGTAAGTTCAAGACAGCTTGTTACAGTCCAATAAAGAAATGTACAAGTTCAGCCTAGCAAAGATCAGAAAACGTGCTTCACTTTGGCTGAATGACAGATGGGATTTAATTTTTGGAATAACGTACCCATGGGTAATAATTTAATGAATTTCAGCCAATCCCCATTAGCTAAAAATTATTTCACCTTGAGGGACCTCCACCACGCCTATAAAAGGGGGTGATCCCCGCTTAGGTGTTTCAAGGGAATTAGATGTGTCAGGGCGATAAACCGCTGATGGATGTTATATTTAGGGTAGGAGAAGCTCGCTTTGGTGCGTTGAAACCTAAATACCAACAAATAAGGGGATTAAACCACTTAATATAAAACTAAATAGGCACTTAAATCTAGAAAGCTTTATAATTTTATAGTTTAAAGTGTCACAGAAATTAAGGGGAAATATGTATTTGTTTGATACTAACACTCAGTATTTAAGCTATCACAAGTATTGAGGGACAAAGGGTTCAGTGTAGCATTTGGAATAGCTTAAATGCCTTTAAATTAGGAAATATGATACTTTATCCTATCAGAGCTCAGGAAATTTGGGTTACTTTGACAAAATGACAGAGGTGAAGGTATTTTGGGGAATAATGTACCCATGTGGTAATGATTTGATATATTTTTAACAAATGACCACATAAATTTAATAATTTTAACTTGGGGGACCTCCACCACGCCTATAAAAGGGGGTGGTCCCCGCTTTGGTGTTGTTATAGAGCTAGATGGGGCAGAGGAAGAACCATTTGATGGATGCCTTGAATATGCCTCATGGTTGGAAGAGTCTGATTACAGGATTTTGAGTTATTGGCCCGTTTAGTATTTAAAAAATTGTTACCCCAATTTTTGGGTTCCACTGAGAATTGGCAAGGGTCTTTTGGCCAATAAACTCATTTGTATCATTTAAATCATATTTAATATCATTGAAAACTCATAAATGTCTGACATTTCCAGCGTTGGCCATTTTGACCCACACATTCTTTTTGGAGCTGTGAGGGTAAATGTCTGACAATGGACTTTCTGGGTTCCCTTGTGTGGTCAGGGCAATTTGATTGCCCAACTAAATGCTAATTTCTCATTTAGGATTTAAAATCATGTTACACCAATTTGCGGGGTTCCACTGAAAATTAGCCAGGGTCTTTTGGCTGATGTAATCATTAGTATTATTTAATTCATTTGTTTTGATATAACTAGATTGCAGATGTATGTCATTTTCCCCTTTCAGCCTATTTTGACCCAAAACTTTCTTTCCTTGGAGCCATGAGAGCAAATGTCCTACATCACTCCCCTCAAGTATGTTGGGGGAGAATAAGGCCGTAGGAAACGGCCATGTACTCAGTTATTGGTAATTGCTTTAGCTATAGACTTTATAGAGTACTCATTGCCTCTTTTGTAGGTGATGGTGAAGGGACTCTCCGATATTGTTTCAAGCTTACCGCTTCTAGGGGTGATGCAGTTATGGTAGTATAATACCATGTCAGATACTTGGAATGTAGGTAGGGGGTTCAAAGTTTATTGGCAGTCTGCCCTTCTTTAATCACCGTTTTTGCTATATTGCTCATTGCCTCATATTAGAGTTAGATGATGCGCTGAGCCAGTCTTCTCATGGCTTTCTCAGGTTCTTCAACTCTAGAGGATAATACAACTTAGCCAAGAGAGTAGGTATTTCAGGCCCACCCATGCAAGAATTAAAATAGGGAAATTTTCAAAATCTGGTGATAACTAATCCTTTAGGCCATAAGAGCACTTAGTAAGAATTGCCCAGTGAAGTGTATCAGAAGAGGCCATTTTTCATAGAGTGGAAACTAAGGTTCCATTTGCTCTCTCCACTGTCCCATTTGTAAATGGATTATATGGAGCTGAGAAAATTTGTTGGGCTCCCATAGATTTAACCTTATTTTAAATAATCTGGAGGTAAAATTCTTATTATTATCGCAGAGTAGTACTTGGGGACAGCCATGATGATGAAAATATTTTGATGTAAAAAACATGGCTGTGGCCTTGACCGTTTGGTCAAGGAGAGCCACGGCTTCAAAACACTTAGTAAAGTGATCAATGACTACTAGAAAAAATCTGGTTCCACAAGTAGTTTGTGGGAGGAACCCTACTACATCTAAGATGATGGTGTGGAATGGTTGTTGAGGGGTAGTTGGATAATATTGGTATCTAGTCTTAAAACTGGATTGCCTCTTACATGTGAGGCAAGCATTCAAGGCTCTGACAATAGTTTTACATAATCCCTTCCCAATAGTACTGATCCTTAATCCACTCATATGATTTCTTTGCTCCTCCATGACCTAGGGTGAACTGAGCTTCTAGGATAGCAGGTATGCGTTCTGAGGGTCAAAAGTAAGGCAGCCATTTTTCCCCGCCTGCTTATAAAACTTACCACTCTCCAATTTGATGTTGCGGGAGTGCCAGGCTAACATTTTCTATATGAACTTATCCTCATCCTCCCATTCATTGGGGTCATTAAAAGATCATATAATCTCTCCACCTCAATAATATCCAAGTGAAGGATGGGCAACCTAGCTAAACTACCAATGTTCATGTGATCGGTTCCAGCACAGTGTTTGATCTTCATGTCATAAGGAAGGAGCTTTAGAGCCCAGTGAGCTAACCAACCAGTAGGATCTTTCATGTTCTGTAACCATTTTAGAGAAGCGTGGTCAGTAACCACAGTGAAGGTGGTTTCATATAAGAAGAGGGCGGTATTGCTTTACAGCTAATAGAACAGCAAGGCACTGCTTTTCTGTTACACTGTAGTTGCGTTCCTTCTTTGACAGCATCTTACTAAAATAGGATACAGTATGTTCTACACCGTTTTCATCCAATTGGGATATAATGGCCCCAACGGTGTAGTTCAAGGCATCAGTAAATAAGATAAAGGGTTTATTATAATCTGGGCGCCGTAGGATAGGGCGTTATTGCAACAGTTGATTCAGCGTCTCAAAAGCGGCCTTCTGTTCTGCACCCCACTGAAAGGGAGTGTTCCTAGTCAATGGGTGGACAAGAGGCTCGTTGAGCTAAGAAACTTATGGATGAACTGATGAGAATACCTCATCATCTCTAGAATTACCTGTTTATACTTTAAATTTTTAGGGGGGAGGCATTTTTGAGATCGCTTTGGCCTTAACTTGGATGGTTTAAATTCTCTCTTAAGAAATGGAGATGCCAAGAAAATCCAGTTTCATTTAAAAAATGTACACTTCAAGGGTTTTAACTTAATATTTGAATCACATAGCCGTTAAAACACCTCCTTCAGATGATCAAGATGTTGTTTTAAAGTTTTTGAGAATAATGTGATGTCATCAAGGTAGACAATGACGCAACATGACTTTAAGTCCTTCATAATATGGCCCATAGCACGCTGGAAATTTGTAGGTGAATTGCACAACCCTTGAGGTAAATAGTGGGTTAGAAGAGACCCTCACTGCAAATGAGAGCACATTTCTCTTGGACTTCAGAAGAAAGATCCATTTGCCAATACCCACTAGCCAATTCCATGGCGGAGAAGAAGTTAGAGCCCTAGAATGGGCTAGGGCATCATCAATGCGGGGGATTGGATAGCTATCCTTCTTCATGAGGTTAGTTAACTTGCGATAGTCCATAATTATCCAATGACCTCCATTTTTCTTTTTAATTAACAAAAGAGGGAAATACAAAGGGCTTTGTGAGGGAACTAGTAAACCCAGCGCCTAAAACTGCTGGAGCTCCGTTCTCAATTGCTTTTCATCCACCTTTGTTTTTGAGATAAGGTTTGGACCTAATATGACAGGCATCACCCAAATTGATGGAGTGTTCCAGCCCTTTATATGTCCATAGTCAGTATCTGACTTCGAGAATATGTCGCTATAGTTGTCTAGTAAAGTATGGTCTTTCTCCACTTCATCTGGTGTCAACTCATCTGAGATATGATTGTTGGATAAGTTAATACCAGGTTATCCATTGTCAAGCCCAAATCTTCCCAAGAGCTAACGGAGTGGATACGCTCAATGTCCTCCACTGGATTAAAAAGCCTCAGCCAATCTCCTGGTGTCTTATTATAATCTTGTCCTTTCCGGTGAAGTTTCCCAGCAAAATAGTAATTGGACTCTGGTAGGCTAGGTCTAGTATCCCAGGTAATACCCAAGGCTCCAAGGGTGCTAACGCCATCAAGACTTACAAGGTGCAACAAGCAGTGGTTTGGGATTTTAAGAGAAATTTTTTCGTCCACCACTCGTTGTTCACAAGACTTAATCAGGACTTCATCTGCAGCATAGAAAGGGATTCCATCCCATGCATCCGTTGAATTGGTCAATCTTTTGGTATTATGCCAAGAGGTGGAATAATGCAAAGTCAAAGCTTAGAAAGTATACTTAACCAGGCAAGAGTATTTGTGCTTGCTGAGTTCTTTATTGGATAAGACTAAATTGACTTCGTAGTTGAGTAATGAGAGGACCCCTTTCTTCAGGTTGATTATTCCTTCTTACAATCATAATATGGTTACTGATAAGCATATTATATGCGTTGTTGTCCAAAGCCACAGCAGGGGATGAAAAGATAAGCTTTCCAATTTGAATGTGAAGGGAAGAGTATGCCTGATATCACAGTTATTGTTTGGGCCTGCAGTTCCAAATTCTTGAGTGTACTCCAAGTCATGCGCGAGCTTTATCTTTTTAATAAGCTTAGTGGAGATCACTTTAACTGGGGAGCCAGTATCCAGGAAGGCCATTGCCTGGATTTTTGAATTACCACTTCAACCTTAGTAAGTGTTCTTAAAGTTAGGTGACAGAGCTAATACCTCTTTAAGCTGAAAAATGAGGTCAATCTGCATGTAGTCTCAGGGTATTTACCCAGGATGGATTATAGTGTATGAACACGTTGAAGAGGTCGATTAAGCCAGCTAAGAACTCATCAACATCGCTGGCATTTTCAATAACTTTTGGACACTCAAAAATTTGGCTGATGCATGTTTCCTCATGTATGGTGGTCTCATTTACTCCTTCAGCATTTAATCAATCAGGGTCATCCACTTCCACAGAAGCTTGCAATAAGTAGTATCCAACATCATCGTAACCCCCTCAACTTCATCCTCAAGAGTATTCTCAACCACTGACAAGGCCGCAATTTAAGTAGAGGAGATGGCCACATGAGATTGGGTAGCTATATTCTGACCTTTTTCAACGATCCCTTTACTATTGCGGGAGTTACCTTTAGAGCGCGCAACTACCAGCTTGGCTGGAGGGGAAGGCACAATGGCTTTAATAATCTTATGCGGGAGTGTAGTATTAACTACTTCACGGGACTCCCATTTAGATGAGGATGTGATATTATTTTAAGTTGCACTGAAGAAGCAGGTTTCGCAGGGAGGATATGCAAAGGTGGCCTCACTCTCAACTGTTCCACAGGTGAGAGTTCATCAATAGTTAGAGCTGAAAGTTTCACCTCCGCTTCAATTGTTGGTGCACATGATGAAAATTGGCAACATCTAACAGAGCATCTTTTATATCATGGTTGACTTTGAAGTGGCGTCTCACTGAGGTGATATGCCTGGCTAGAGAGGGTTGAGAGGCTAACCCAGTTAACATGGCTGTGATAGCATAATCAAGGATTAGCATGTTAGACGTTGACAACCTTTGCGCAGTGAAGTAGAAACTCTCAGCAAAGGCAACGGTTGATTCACCCTCATATATGCTAAGGCGCATAAAGGCATGTCTTTTCCTGTGTAGACTTTGCTTTGATCCAACTTCAGTCAAAAGAGCTTCTTCACCTCTGCCCAGGTATTCAGAGTGTCCATGTAAGAAACTATCATCTCTTGTGCTAGACAACTAAAGGAAGGAAGGATGTTTTGAACTTTTGTTATCCGTTGTGCCATTGTGAAGTTCTAAGAATTTCTCGCTTAATAATTGGTATCCTGCACACTTATTTGGGATAAATTTCCACCGGATGATTCTTTATATGGCCAGTGGCTTATAGTATTCACCATTCAGAAACTCACTAGGCCCTTTAAAATAGCCCTGACTCTTCTGTTCAATTTTTGGGCGTAATTTTCTCAACATAATTGGGAACTTTATCAAGACTGGTTAAAAAACAATCTGTGCTTTCAGCTTGCTAACATTTCTATAAAGGTAAGACTCTGCTAAAACCAATAAGAGGATAAAATAAGATATCTTTTATTATAGGATATCTATTTGATAATCAGTCATTAGGCTAGGCGCCGGTATTAATACCTCTAGGGCATCTCCTGGCCACATTTGAGCACAAAATTTCAACAGATACTTTACCACCTCAGTTCAGCCCTTGAACTGATACAACTGAGACCTTTTCTTAGGTTTATTGGTGGCAAAGTACTCTCAAAATTGGGAGGATTTCAGGTACAAAGAATTGCGATAAAATCATGCAAATTTGTCCTAGGATCTTCTTGATTTGATTTTCGTCATACTGCTGATGAAATACACCTTCTGTGAAATTCTTGCATCAATTAAAGTAGATGACGTACCCTAATCAGGTTGTCAGCAGGCCTCTCTCTCAATAGCGCTAGGTACTCCCCTTCAGGTGGTCCATGTGCAAGTGTTATCATGCCAATTACATGGATCAACATATGAATTTCACCCTAGGGCAGAAAATTGATTACGTTTTCTGTTCGTCTGATGGTCCATGTGACTTTTAGATGTTAACTTTGGGTCAGTCCTGACCGATTTTGTATACTAGTTAGTTGATTGTGATCCTGATAATCAGGACCAATTGCTAAGATTTGATGCATAGATAATCAGCCATAATGTGTAAGCGTATTCAGCCCATGCTTATTTATAAATTGCTTGATTAAATTATAGTTGAGATATTTGGCTCAAATCATGTAACTGTAATAGGCTTTGAGGTGAGAGTTAAGGTATTAGCTCAAGCATTGGGAGGATAAGCAGCCCAATCTGATGGTTTTCAAAGGATTATTTTCGAGTCAACTACCAGAATCCGACGGCTATTTTACAACTTCAAAAACATAAAAAAAGGAAGCAATGCTCCATTTACCAGGGGGTGTATTTGTCCTTAAAAGGGGGTTCTAAGGGCGCTGCTCCAGCTCTTTAAGATGAGATAGAGCGCTGGCAAGTTGCTTTTCCAGGGCAACTACTCTTAATTCAGTTGTAATAGAAGAAGTTGGAGGGCTACTCACTTTAAAGGCCTCCTTTTTTATTTTAATAATTTGGTGAAAAGGGTATCCCATGTAGTGATCACCACTTTGTGGGAATCCATCTTTTTTGATGCTTGCTGGTGCTTAGACGCCACTGGATTCCACAATAAACTATAAATGAAAAGGTTAAAATCACTAATAAATATAAATTTGGGTTTTATAAATTTTATTAGTGTCACCGCATGGGGGTTAAAACAAAACCTCTCAATATCTATTGTTGAGTATTTAAAAGGTATTGAAAGTCAAAGGGAATTCATTGTAATTCATGATGGCTTGTTGCAATCTAAATAAGGAACCATGTGAGTTCAGCCTATCAAAGCTCAGAAATCTCGCTTCAATGGCTGAATGACAGATGGGGAGTTAACGGTGGCAGAATGTACTCCTGGGGTAACAATTTAATTGATTTCGGCCAGTTCCCATTAGCTAAAATTATTTTACCTTGGGGGACCTCTGCCACGCCTATAAAAGAGGGTGGTCCCCGCTTAGGTGTTTGAAGAGAATTGGATGTGTCAGGGGGATAAACTGACAATGGACTCCCTGGGTTCTCTTGCATGGTTGGGTAATTCAACTGCTCAACTTCATGCTAATTGCCCATCTAGGATTTGAAATCGTGTTACCCTGTTTTGGGGTTTCACCAAGGATCAGCCAGGGTCTATTGATGTAATCGTAAGTATTATTTAAATCAAAGATATTATTATAACTAACTTGCAAATGTCTGTCATTTCCCCGTTTTGGCCCATTTTAACTAAAAATTTATTTCCTTGGAGCCATGAGGTCAGATTTCTAAGAGGATGTATCGCCAATAAGGATGCCTCAAGGTCTATGTAACGCGCCTGCAACGTTCCAGAGGGCCATGAACGCCATATTGAATGACCTGAAGTTTTCATGCGTCCTGGTGTACTTGGACAATATAAATGTGTTCATTAGGACATTTACTGATCATTTACACCACTTGTAAAAAGACTTTAAGAGGCTGCCCATGGCTAATCTGAAGATCAAG
>JAKSZP010008799.1:0-20930 GCA_022478985.1 Massospora cicadina
GTGAGCGGCCCCAACCTCTTAGGGAGTTGCCAAAGTTACATTAAATTACTTTTTGTGATTTTTACATGGCGCTGTAGTTTATGTAGTATTGCTTTAGGGATCAGATCCCATAACCCCACCAGTGCAATTTCTACTACCTCAATTAATGATCGCCTTGGTCTTGGCCAAGGAGTTCATATATGCTACTATATTTACAATTCATAAATTCTATCTTTTTACATACGCTGGCATAAAATGTTTTGCATGAAGATTCTATTTTTATTTTGGCCATCAGCCAAAACCTCAAATGCAATCAGTGATTGCTAATGTAATGGAAAAACCAGGAACTCTAGAAAATCGCTCCCCTTAGCTTAATATAATTTTTTTTCTAGTTTACCACTTTTGAGGAAGTTTAGTATACATAAATTAGACCAATAAGAACGCTTGTGGAAGTGGAATATCTCAATGGGATTTCATTGGTAAGCGGATATTCTTTTCCTATGTTGCTGTAGAATATCTATTACAATAAAAACAACTATAGTGAGCCCTAGAGCCTTTGGAAGTACTAGATATTTTATGTTCTCTATATGATTTTTATATAAATTACCTTTTGCTAAATAATAAATATTTGCAAGTTTCTAAGGTTACTGTCATCTAATGGTTCCTTATAATTTTGAGCAAAATAACCTTTGCAATCAAATTCTGAATCCTAAGCGCCACTTTCAACATCGTGGTGCTCACTATAGTGGGATCACACTTTGGTTCCCTGTATTTTATTCTATTAAATATGAATCCCATAAAGTCCAGTTGAAGACTACCTTCTGGCAAAAGTAGCGTAAAGTATTAAGTTTGTAATGGATGTCCCTGCGTCCCAGAAAACCAATTCTGATGATGTTCACCAAGTATGTGCTACTTTATAATGCCCACATTGGTCAACTCTATTAAACAATTTCTTGTCCATGACCGTCAAGTGAAAAAAATATCAAAAACAATGAAATTGCATCAACGTTACCTTAATTAGTTAGACGCAGACTTGAATGGATCTGTCCACTTCAATACTGATTTGTATCAGGCTTTGAGGCTTTCAACTTGAAGTGAAAACCCAGGGCCAGAAGGTAAGGTCCCTGTGAATAAGAACATAAACTTAAAGACGGCTTCAGTCTGCTACCCAAAGGTTAATAACAGGAAAATCCTGTTGCAGGTTAAACGCTGCAGTGTCTCTGTTATGCTGGACTATTGTTAAAATCTGGTCCTCTAGATGGTTGCTTGATTCTGCGCCTTAATTTCAACAGCACAGATTTTTGACCACTTACGTTGAATGTTTAACAATATATGAACTGGGGCAATAATAGTATGAAGACTATTATTATGGTTGATTTCCCAAAAGCCACGTTGAGTGAATTGTCCAATGCTAGACAGGTGCTTCTTCGTCTTGAAGATACTTTGGTACTTGTAGGGAACACTTTCCCTATTCTCTTCTCGCAGAGCCAAGCAGAAACTTTAAAACAACAACCTAAGGATATCTGATAGATGCACTCTTACCCCAAGAGTAATGTTAAACAACCGTTGTAATTCAACTTAGTTATTATAAAGTTTTAATCTAAATTTATTAGGAAACTTTTTGGGGTTTGCATAGTAAAAATTAACACAACTTTTTAGCTGCCCACTGGATATTATTTGCTCTCCTATACTGTTTTGACCCTCATGTTTTAGGCACCAAATCTCGTAGGTATTTTTTACTTGATTTCCTTAGGTAGTGCAATCCTCATCTGTTTGGCAACCAATAAATTGGTTTTAGGAATCAGAAACCAATTGTGTAAGATGATTACGATCTTACCATTTACCACCACTGTTAGAAAGCTTAGGTAGTTTCTGGCGACACCCCATCTGTTTGCTCTGAATGATTCCCAATAATTTGATAAGTGGGTGTTGTTCCCTCATCATATTCATACTCAATAATATTGGGGATGATTTCTGATAGAATATCTTTAGTCAGTGATTGCTGCCAAGATATTAAATATTTTACTGTAATAATTCAACTATTGGGTGTTGATCCCTCATTAAATTTAGCTCATTATCATTGGAGATGATTCCTGACAGTAATATCTCTAGCTGGTGACTGTTGCTGAGATATATTATTGTTACTAATTGATAAATTCATTAACAGTCTTTAGGTTGGATAGTGTGGTCACCTGAAATTCTAACATATCCCCCCTCTTGACTAAATTATCCAGTGGAAGATAGAACCCTAAAGGATAGAAACTGCCTCAGCTTGTGCTCCTATTTGGATATCATATCTTTATTATTTCACAGCTTTCATCTCTGTCTGCACTCAACGCCTATATGCTATGCTCAGCTTGACGACTTCTTGTCCTTGGTTGCTACCCACTGCTGCCTCTTCTTGAGCGCAGTTCCCATGACAACATGTAGCCTTAGTCCCATCTCTGCATCATAGCCAAAAGATCAACTGGTCCACCTGTACAAACCAAAGGATGGGTTTCCAATGGAATCTTGCCATCTAACCTGTACCAACCCCAGGATGGTTATCAGTGACTCCTTAGTCAATCTGTACTAACCCCAGAACAGGTTCCCAATGGCATCTTGCCATTCAATCTTTACCAACCCCTAGAAAGGTTTCAACAACTTTTTAATAGGAACTATTATGGCAGATCTAGTTTCAGCCTGTCCTGATCCTGCCAATGCTCAGGACTCATTCCCGTTATTGTTTCCCCTTCCTAGAAGCTTGGTAGGTGGGAATATTGCCAGATACATCACCACTAGAATAACAAAAATGATTTTTATATATTTTTTAATTTTTATCTTTTTTAGTTCTTTTTATCTTTTTATCTCTTAATGTTTATTTTTTTTCTTGAGTCCAATATTTTAAGTATTATGTGTGGACTCTATTGACTATGTAAACATCTTTGATATTCTTGATCATATATATACATCATCAATAATTTGATGATAATTTTGCTTTGTCTCATCTATAAGCATCAAACTCATTTTTCCTCCTTTAGATTTTTCTCCATAATTATTTATTGACTCAAACATTCAGACTATTTACACCAATAGATATGTAAATAATCCCATATGTGCATGGATTAATTTAAAGCGTTCTTCTCTATCTAAATTCATCAGGATCTGATCCTGTTTCTCAACAATGGAGTAATTTAATACGTTTTTCTCTATACAAATTTGTCTGGATATGATCCTAATCCTTGGCATTATTTTCCAACTCAACTGTTTATACTATTTCTTCCAATAGATCTATAAATGATCCACTACTTGCACGGATTAATTTGGTAACAATTTTGTGTCTAATTCATCTAGACTGATTATATTTTTTAGCAATACTTGCTTTTCTCATTAATTGGCTAATTTAAGATCAACTGACTTCAATTACTACTCTCTGGATTAATCACCTTTCATTTTTGATCTCATCTATTGCCTTGAGACTTCTCATGGCGGACCCAGATGCAACTGAGTTGGCTCTGCCAAACGCTTTATTCCAAGTAGATGTCTGGTGGAACAGGTTCTCTTGTAAGGCTAGATAGTTCCACATCTAGACTACAATACCTTTTCCCAAATTTTGGAAAGTTTTTTTTTCCTCTTGAGGAATCACAACATTCACAAATTGTCATTATTTTTTCCTCTAATTTTAGGTGGCAGATTGTCCCTGTCGCTCCACTTTTCCAATAGTGGCTAGTTGATTTATCCTTCCACTTGGATTTAATGGGTTTCTTCCTATTACAACTTGATTATGTTGATCAACGACTTTTTTAATGCTCTCTGGAATTTCATTTTCTAATTCCACCATAGTTTGGTCTTCCTCAGTTTAATTTCCTCGTAAAATTGATTGGGTGAATCAAAAGTTGCTCCCAACATCTTCAGATGGTCAACCATCTGTGAGTTTGTAATTTTATTTACCAGTGCTGCTGCCATAATCCAATGCAATATGCTATAGGGTCAAAGCGCCACCTGCATGGATATGTGCTTTAAACTCAGTAAGCACTTTTGCCCCTGCCAAGATATGGGATTCTTGGTAAAACAGATCAGCAAAATAGCTAGGGTCTCATCCTTGTGGAATAGTATACCCATAAATTTTTATTTTGATTTGCCCTCTGAGTAGTACTTCTGAAATCCAACATAATTGCTGCTTTTGCTTCAGCGTATGACCAGTTGTCCCAATTGAGGTGAGTTAGCACAAGATTTTGACAATTGGTGCTAAAAAAGTTCATTATGGTTACCACTTTCTGACATTCTGCATATACAAACATGGTCATCTCAAAGAGGCGGAAAAACGCTGGAGCATTATCCTGGTGGAACATGGGCAAAGTTTTGCATATTTTAGAATTCCTTGGTCACTCTACTCATAGGAGATTCTTGTCCAACAACTTTAGTAGCCATAGGAGTGGCTTTGGGAGTCATTTATGAAACACCACCAAATGATTTATGCATATTTTGAGGCAGATTTGTCTTCCTGATTGGTGTTTTGCATGTATTTAGATCAACCTCATTTTGCCTCAAATTGTGCACAATCACATTTGTGATTTTCCAGCTCCTCAATGTGCTTCATCATTTTCTCCAAATCCTCATGAAAACGCCAAATGCGTTCTCAGACCACTTAACATTTGGTCTTTTGGAATAAAACTTCCTTAATAAGTTTACCCTCTTTCCACTTCAAGGAGGCGACTTTTCCACATATGTCGTTAATCACAGTTTCAACTTGTTTGAGCATCTCTTATACTTTGACTACAAGTTCCACCAAAGTACTAATGTCAGATTGAGATGCCAACCTAAGCACATTCTGATTAACAGCCTGTAATTCCGTTCAGAGCTTCTGAAGCTCCTTTTTATAAGACATTGTGTCTTAAATTGGCTTTTGACAACTCAAATACCCCCTGTAGTGAGCACCAATTGTTATAATCTGGGCTGCTAGATGGTTGCTCGCTTCTGGTCCTAGTTTTCTTCTTGCACAGATCCTTGACCACATGCATTGATTGTAAGATAATATATGAGCTGGGGCAATAATAGTATGAAGACTATTATGATTGATTACCCAAAAGACACGTTGAGTTAATTGTGCAACGCTAGACAGGTGCTTCTTCGTCTTGAGATACTTTGGTACTGGTAGGGAACACTTTCCCTATTCTCTCTCACAGAGCCAAGCGGAGACTTGAAAATAACAACCTAAGGATATCCAATCCTTGCACTTTTATCCCAAGAGTAATGTTAAACAACCAATGTAAATCAACTTAGTTATTATTAAGTTCAAATATAATTTTATTAGGGAACATTTGGGGGTTTTAATAGTAAAAATCAACAAAACTTTTCAGCTGTCCACTGGAAATTATTTGCTCTCCTATACTGTTTTGACCCTCAAGTTTTAGGCACTGAATCTTGTTTGGTATCTTTGACTTGATTTTCATAGGTAGCATAATCCTTGGCTGTTTGTTGACCAATTTAATGGTTTCAGGAACTAGAATCGAATTTTTTGGGCCAATGGCAATCCTACCATTTACCACTGGCATTAGAATGCTTAGGTAGTTTCTGGCGACTCCCCATCCATTTGCTCTGAATAACTCTTAATAATTCGATTATTGTGTGTTGTTCCCTCATTAAAACTATACTAAATATCATTAGTGATGATTCCCAATGAGAATTTTAGTCAGTGGCTGCTGTCAAGATATTAAATAGTTTACTGTAGTAATTTAACTATTGGGTGTTGATCCCTCATTGAATTTATGCTCGTTATCATTGGGGATGGTTCCTAACAATAATCTCTTTAGTTGGTGACCATTGCCAAGATATATGATTGTAACTAATCATCAAATTTATTAATTGGTCAATAGGTTGGATAATGTGGTCACCTGTAATTCCAACAACTTTTTTAATATCCATTCTGGTGCACAACATTCTGATAATAACAGCAATGATTTTGAACCTCTTTATTGGAATCAGATCTTGATGGCTATGAAGCGCTGGTTACACATGAACTGTCTATGGTTTTTACCTCCACTCTGGGACTTGAAGCTTCTTCTCAAGAATAAATGCCAACAAATCCTCCCCCTGAGAATTCTGACTTGATTAATTGTAAAACCCCAGTACAACCAGATTACATCACCGCTGCTAATCCTACAAAAATATCTTTAAACTCTTTGTTGTGGGCCGCTCTAGCTGTTCAAGGCCAGTTTACCCCTACAACTCATCTTCATCTCTCAGTTTGCCTTCTAGGAGTGCCACTGGCCTATTGGCCCTGCATTCATTAACCTAAATCTTATGCCTATCCTATCAACTAGCCTGAGTTTTTTGAAAATGAATGTGCACAATTTTATAACTTTCTTTGAAATTAGTATGGGGAGCATCTGAGAATTCTTATTTAGCAATTGTAATATACTCGCTGGACTCAGAAATCCAAGAGCTATTTATGACTAAAATACAGAAGGTCAGAATAAACTACTTCAATGCCAAGGATCTTCTTATAAAGGAGGTAAGTAAGGGGGAGCAGATGATTACTCGTAAAACTGAGTTTCTTTTCATCTTTTAGGAAAGATCAACTGTGGAAACTTTTATCATATGCTTTTATTTAGGCGCACAGACCATATCTGGTGCTAATTTACTAATGATATGATGCGCAGATCACTCTACGCTTGCATGTGAGCCTTACAAAAATTTGTATTGGGTTACGTTTCCCATTTTAATTGAGGAAAATGATATTATTCATATGGTGAATTACATCCGCTGTTGCACCATCAAATTTGAGGCGCCAACAAGAGTTATCAGGAGCCTTTTAACTGCGGCCTCAGGTACTCTCCCCAAAATAGGATTTACCTCTGCCGTATGGTCCTTATTTTGATAAATCTAATGTTTGCCAGATTATTTTAGTTACTGTAAAAATTGGGTCATTATTAAGACCATTGCCTAAATTTAAGTTCTAAACCTCAGGTTCATTCTGTGAACCCTTTTGATGGTAATTGGGAAAAAGACATGGATGAGTAGAATTATTATTCTCTACATATACCTCCTCTAACAAAAATCCCAGGTAAGAATAGATTTCTAGAATCAGCTACAATGAGATGAAAGTACATTGATTCTGGGCCATCTTCATTGGCTCAAGTTACAACGAATGATAGTGAAGCAGTAGATATCTATGTAACTAAAACGTGACGCTGAGTTGATGGAAGAAGAGATACTAAATTCATACATTAATAGTTTTAACCCTCTGAGCTTCTAATCCAATTGGGTGAGACCCCAAATTTGAACAGGGTCCAAGTGGATGCACCTATTGAGGCCTTGAAAGAATCTAGTCCTCATTTACGCAAAGAACTTCAGAATTTCTTAGGTTAAGCAGAAAAATTGGATGTCCTTGCAATAAATCCTACAGATGCTTATATTTTGAGTGTAACTATATTGATATTACTGTGAATAAGATCAAAGTCTGTGCTATTGTAGACAGTGGGCATTAATTAGTACGGCTTTCACTAGACTGGTGAAAACACTGGGGCTTGTTCCAGATATAGATCATAAAAATCTATGGTACTGACAGCCTTAAACAACAAACTCAAATGAAGTGTATAGTGCATTACTGCTACGTTTTGGCTCCTTTGTGATTTCTGCTCCTGCTATTGTGTCCCTAACCAAATTAACGACTTTCTAATTGGGAACTCATTTATAAGGTAATATGGAGTCAAAGCTGATTTAAAAAAATACGGTGGTGTTATTGGATCAGAATTTACCTATTTATAACCATTAGTATGAGGCCCAATTGACAAAATTCAAGGATTTTTTACCCTTTATTAAATAATGGTATAATGCAAACGATTACCAGTGGCTACATGGCCATAACTGGAAATTGCCAAAAGAGATTTAGAATCTAAGAGTGTTCTTCTACATGCTAATCATAGTCTGACCATTCTACTGGGATATCAGATTATAGTGGGAACTGATATTGCCTTAATAATTCCCAAGGGTTATATGTTGATACAGTTGCTCCATTTGGCAAAATGAATTTAGACCTGTTGCTACGCCCAGGGTTATTCTAAAAACCATGACGAAATCCAAGTGCTTTTAGCAAACCTATATCCTTAAATTGTGCAAATTAACCGCATCAATTCAGCACTTTTGTTGATATTTTAATTGTGGATGAGGTATAGAATTTCCATGATTTTTCTGTCTGGATGTATTTGGTCTTGAGGAATAATGAGCATCAATCAGTATGTTTGCTGATACCTTGAGAACGTCTTTCCAGGTAGATGGAAGATATAAAAAGGCTAAGCGCTGGTCCTGTTTAAAAAGAATAGATAATCTGTTAAAAATGACTATGATTTGAGGTGTGCACATGATGTGTTACACCATATTGTTACTGGTAATCATCCTCAGATTTGCCTCCATCATATTCAACTTTTAAAGTTGATGGATAAAGTGTTTAATTTTGAAGTCAACCAACTTTTGCAGCGGGGGATGTTTTGCACTTCAAATGTCCTTGGGTTGCCTGGTGTTGTTATTAAAAGATGGATTAAATTGCATAGTAATAGACTATCATAACAGAAGATAGTAATATAGAGCTAAGCATCACTTTTTATAAAACAATTCAGCCTGAAATTTAGCTCCACTAAAGAGATTTACAAAAACTATTAGCAAATATGGCGAGAAACCCCGCAAAAGAACCCGCAGGCTATGCCAAACGAGCCAGCACCACCCCTCAAACGAAGTAACCCTCGGTTACCCACCTCAGGGTCAACCAGAATCACCCGCTCTCAAGCAGCATCCATGAAAGCAGGCACCAACCCCCCAACCTGGAGCTACTTCAACTAGCGCCAGTTCACCTGATCGCACTTCTGCAACCTGCACGCCTAACAGCTCTGTGTGCGCTGCCTCCCACCAACCCGCTGGGCCCCTCCAACCAAGGAGGCCATCATCCACGCTGTTTTAATGGCGTCTGCTCAGTTGAATGCAACTCAGCCCATCCAGGCATTCACCTCCCCCATTGTTTCAGCTAATTCAGCCCCATCTATTATTGCTAACGCCGTGTTTCTGGCTCCCTCCATGAGGGGCGATACCCAGCTACCTGGCCCCCAAACCCTCAGATGTAAGGTTGGATTAGCCGCACATTCTGGTTCACTAAGCACCAAATTGGGACAATCTACTCTTCCCAATGAGGATTCAAATGGTTCAGATTTTGGAACTTCACATCAGTTCCAATCTCACCTGTCCCATTTAAACCCCGTAATTGGCACTTCTTAAGTCGGCACTTTATCTCCATATGCTGAAAACTACCAATTCACCAATCAGCCAGTGAGTTTTGCCCACGAAATCACAGCAAATACTCAGGCTGAATTTACCCAAATAGATTGGGATGGTGATGAAACATCGCCCTACTCCCAATTGTCTGGAATTAATTCCAATCTGGATGGGCCTCCCCAATTTAGCAAGGCCCAACAATCACCTGGCCCCCAAACCCTCGGATGTAAGGTTGGATTAGCCGCACATTCTGGTTCACTAAGCACCAAATTGGGACAATCTACTCTTTCCAATGGGGATTTAAATGGTTCAAATTTTGGAACCTCACACCAGTTCCAATCTCATCCGTCCCATTTAAACCCCATAATCGGCACTTCTCAAGTCTGCACTTTATCTCCATATGCTGAAAACTACCAATTCACCAATCAGCCAGTGAGTTTTGCCCACAAAATTACAGCAAATACTCGGGCTGAATTTACCCAAATAGATTGGGATGGTGATGAAACATCGCCCTCCTCCCAATTGGCTGGAGTTAATTCCAATATGGATGGGCCTCCTCAATTTAGCGAGGCCCAACAATCCGCCCCTCAACTTAATATGACGCCAGCAACTGCTGTAACATTCCAGCAACAAGGGAACTCCGCAAACTTGTTCAAACCACCAGCTCACACTCAACCTACGATTGCAGCCCAAAGCAAACACAAACGTACCAAAGGAGCCACTGGGGCATGGTAAAAACCTCTGGCACCAACGCTACCCAAAGCTGATCCCCGTGAAGTGGCGTTTATTGCTGATGTTAAGAAGAAATGGGCTGAAACTAGAGCGCAAAAAGCTCTACCTTGCTCAACCCTCTCCCACACAATTCGCCTTTATTATGGGCATAACCCTGTTGAATTCTATACAAAGGATTACTTCTCATACTTTGCAGTGATTGCGGAGACATTCCCAATTAACACCACCATCCATGAATCAGTGGATGGCCACTACATCGATGTGGGCTTCACTGAAGCTGCCCTTGCTGACCATGCTGCCACCCTCCAGGTCATTATTCCATGTGGATCTCTTCGCATTTCCCGCACACGCTCTCACCTGGAGAAAATTTCATGGGTTACTTTTTCCAACCTACCAACGACTGTTGATCCTGAGTCTCTTAAACTGGTGCTCCATTGTGGTTTAATGGAGTTTGGGTCTGTTCTTTCAGTGGACTTTAGCGTCCCCTCTTACTATGCTCCCACTCAAAGAGCTCACACTGCTAGGGCGTCGTTCATCCCCTCCCCCACTGTATCCCGCAACATTGAGGTTATTCCTCGTGTGGCGGTAGTTGGGGCATGTCCTGAGATCTTTTTTGTCGACCCTGATCAGGCGCACCCCCGGTGTTCATGATGTAACGCCCTTAAACACTTGTATAGTGGCTGCACAGCTTGAAAACAAGCCCTCTTACCCACCACCCAGGGGCCTAAACCAGGCCAAAAACGATCCCACGTGGCCGCAGCAGCAATTCCACAACCCACACAATGGGTTCCCACTCAAGACCTGTCCCCTGAGGCCTTACGCCTAGCAGTTGAAGAAGCTAACCCCACTATTGGTATGGGATACCTTCGCGCTCATGCCCCCCTTCCAGTGGGCACCCCCTCCAATCTCCCAGAGTCAACTCCCTCTCTCACCAAGCGCAAGGCATCTCCCACAGGGTGCCCCTCGTCAGCCACCCCCACTCAGGGCTCCGCAGCACCCCCACCAACCTCCACCAGCGATTTATCGCATCAACCCTCAGCTCCCAATGGAGCTATGCCCACCAGCATGGACTGGCAACCCGCAGCCTGCGGTAGAAGTGCCACCTCAAAGAGTCCTACCCCAACCCCACAGTCCATTTCACGCGGATCCTTTGCAGTGTTGGAGGAAGCGAGTATAGACTCAGACTCATCAAGTGGGGACACCGCGGAGGTCACCATTGAGCACCCTCAGGTCCTTCCCCTGCAACGGAGTGGGGGCAGCATCCTAGGCTGGCTTACTGGGTCCTCCGCCCCCCCACCCTCTCCTTCCCCTCAGAACCCTCGACGCTCCTCACGGATTGCAGCTAATAGTCAAGCTAAAGGACTCAAAACTAGCCGCCTCACAGCAGCAGGTTTAAGCGCTGGCAACCCCCCAGGACATGAAGGGGAACAGCTATGAGTCCCCATGGCAGCACCCTGGCCCTGCAATCCATCAACGCAAATGGGTTGCGGGACTATAAGCGAAGAGCCTGCCTCCTCCAAAACTTCAGGTCAGCACAAATTGACATCGCTGCTGTCCAGGAGCCCCATATCCTCCCCCACGAACAATCTGCATGGAATGAATAGTTTGGAGGCAACTCCTTCTGGAAAAACTATGCCGCCCTTATTGTTTTGAATCCCCGGGTTAAAACCCATTCTTTTTCAAAATATCTAGGTGGCCGCCTCATACTGGCCAAACTCACCACTCCTGACTTCTCCTTCTTCGCTGCAAGCATCTACCTGCCTAATGCAGGTCAGGAGCATAATCGGCTCTTGGAAGAGCTCCTCCAACTCAATCTCCCACGGAATACAGTCCTCTTAGGAGATTTCAACACAACCATAAGTCGCGTCCGTGACACTTACCCCCCTGCAGCAAAGGAACGCCCTGGATTAAGTCGCCTCCAGGATTTCCTTCGCCTGAGTGGCTTTATAAATGCGCTTCCACCCTCCGCGTCTGGCCTAGGTTGCATGACTAGGATCCAGTATGATGGAAGAGTTTTCCAGTCAGCGTCACGCATAGATATGGCACTGATTGGCTCCCCTGCTTATTGGCCGCATCTCCTCTCCCATCTCTCGTGACAACCATCTGAGTGATCACAGGTCACTCACCGTTGTCCTCACCACCACACTTAGACCGTCGCGTAGGTTCTGGCCTAGGGTTGCCCCAGCTCTTCTCAACAACCCCTTCACTAAGGAGAAGCTGTCTATGACCATCCGGGAGACTCTCACCTCCTCCCCACCCCACCTGCTTGACTACAAGGCTAGATGGGCGGTGACCAAGGAGGGCATCACCCGCGTTGCTTACAACTGTGCCAAAGCCCAGATGACTGCAGCTCGTGCCAGAGTCAAAAGGGCGGAAGCCAGAATCAGACATTTGGAGCAAAACTGCCAGCCTTCGCCCTCTCCCAGATGGTTGGAAGACTGGGAAGCGGCGCAGGAAGCACTCCGCTTGGAGCTCACACTGCAGGAAGAACGGGCAGCAAACTTTACAACATCTCGTTACTATGCTCAATGGGAACGCCCCACCCACTTCTTCTTTCAGAAACAGAAAGCCCGGTCAACAGCGCAGGATATTACTGCACTGAAGATTGGCACTACAACCACTTCAGATAAGGAGGAAATCACGCAGGAACTACACCGCTTCTACTCCAGCCTCTTCCATGCCACCCAGGTGGACCCATCGGACATTCAAGACTTCCTGTGGCGGGCTTTAGAGCCGCCCATTGACCCACGGGCTGATGAGGCTCTACTGGCGCCTATTTCCATCCAGGAGGTGATGGAAACTCTTCTGAAATCCCCACGGCTTAGAGCCCCAGGCCCAGACGGAATACCCTTTGAGGTGTACCTTCTGGAACCTGCAGTGATAGCCAGAACCCTCCGCGACCTCTTCGCTGCACTCTTGGTGAATGGCGAGGTCCTCCCCGACTCCAGAGGCTCAATCACGACCCTCATTCACAAGAAGTCAGACCGTGAGAACCTGGCGAACTGGCGCCCCATAGCGTTGATCAACGCAGACCATAAGCTCTTCACGAAGCTTCTGGCCAACCGCATCACCAAATGGGTGTCACCTCGCCTCTCCTCATCCCAGTACGGTTTTATTCCGGGGAGGTCGTTATGGGACAACTATAATGACCTTCACGTGACTTTGACTGCTAACTCTCGTAAGGTGAATGGCTTTGTGGCTCTCCTGGATATGGAGAAAGCATATGATCGGGTAGCCTGGAAGTATATTGATGCTTCCCTGGCCCGCTTCCATCTCCCACCCGCAACTAGGCGCTGGATATCAGCGCTCTATGACCAGCTCCACACCAGAGTCCTGGCGCCAATGGGTTTTACAGTGGCAGTACCAGTTGGATAAGGTCTCCGGCAAGGGACCCCCTGAGCCCTATCCTTTTTAACATCACCCTTGACCCCCTCTTGGCCTCCTTACAGGACAAGCTAACAGGGATTCTGGTCCCAGGTAAAGCCCCCACACGCACCATGGCATTTGCAGATGACACTGCCATTGCATTTGGCTGCCCTGGGGATGTTGCCCTCGCTGCTGTGACCATTGAGAGGTACACCAAGGCGTCCAACGCCATGGTCAACACCTCCAAGACAACAGTTGTGCAG
The DNA here is from genome assembly GCA_022478985.1 of Massospora cicadina. Lineage (NCBI taxonomy): Eukaryota > Fungi > Entomophthoromycota > Entomophthoromycetes > Entomophthorales > Entomophthoraceae > Massospora > Massospora cicadina. The sequence goes on from JAKSZP010008799.1 coordinate 13,584, forward strand.
GTCAGCTCCCCCACCTTCCCCCCACCATTTGGTATTGAACCTGAGCGCGGTACCTTCCGTCACCTGGGCGTTCTCACCAACCAACAAGGAGTTGCGCTAAAAGACAATGAGGACTTGCTCCTCGCAGCAGTTAACTCCAGGATTGCCAGCTGGAATTGGCGGCACATCACCCCCAGGGTCGAGCTCTGATGGCCAATGTGTTCCTCCTCTCCAAAGTCTGGTTCCTAGCGCACGTCTGCCCATTCACAGATGCCTTTTATATGCGGCTCAATGTACTCCTCCGCTGTTGGATCTGGGGCTCAAACCATCCACCAATGGCCCTCTCAACCATTGCCCGACCCTGCAATGAAGGGGGCCTAGGGCTTCTGGACACGCGATCCCACGCCGCCACAATCTTCCTGAAGTTCCTATGGCCGATTGTCTGCTGGGACGCGACCCCCATGCCCCAATGGGCGCCCGCCCTCCGCCAGTCAGTGTCAGCAGCTCTGGGTCTTCCTAGAGCATCTCTGACCTCATTAGGGGAGTGGCTCACAAACCACCCAGGCCATCGCCTAAAACCATCCTCATCCCCCTACTGGAACCAGGCTCTCCTTGCCATGAAACGAGTAGGCGCGCGGATCCACCATGCCTTCCCATACAGAAGGGAAGGCCCTGGCCTCAGCCCCCGTCGCCATGCAATTGTGCACAATGGACAAGTTGTCACAACTCGCCTCAACCCCCAAGATCGTCCTCCCATCCGCCCAAGACTCCTTGAGCTCTTCCCTCCCTCCGTGAGATTTGACCTTAAAGAATTGTGGAAGGACGTCTATCACCCCATCCTGTCAGCAAAGGTGTCCAACACCTTATGGAGGGTGCTCCACTGTTCATACAGGACAGGGGACTGGACTGGCCCTACCTTCCAGCACCGAAGCTGCCCCCGCTGTGTGGAGCCTATTGACTCCCACCTCCATCGTTTTTTCACCTGTCCAGGTGTCGCCGCATTTTGGCCAAAGGCCCGCGCGCTCCTCCATGCTCAGCCCTGGTCTGGACACCCTGTGCAAGACCTCATGTTCGAGCAGACATTGCCTGGTTGCCACCGACCCCTCCGTGTCCTCGCCTATGCTACAGCCATCTGGACCATCCATAACTCCTTCCTTCATGCTGCCTTTGACCAGCAGGTGTGGACCCTTCCACACATGATCACCCACTTTCAGGTACACTTTGAGATGGCCCTGAAGGTCTGCACTATGTCGCCAACCCTCCCCCGCTCAGTTGTCACTGCAGCACAGCTCTGGCGCGCAAACCCCCTCCCTTTCTCGATGCCTCCTCCCTCCCCTTCCCTCGCCTCAGGCTCTTAGGAGCCCAGGCGTAATTCAATAAACATTTTTGAATCCCCCCTCGGGTTGGGACCATCTAGTACTAAAAAAAATAAACTATCATAACCTCAGCAATATTACCAAAAAAAGTTCCTATTCTTTACCCTGTAAAGAATATGCACTTGACTTCTTGGGCGGTGCACAGTATTTTTCTGACATGATTTTTTTCTCAAGATAATGGCAGATTGAACTGCCAAAAGAGGAACAGAAGTGTGATATGATTACCGCTCAGGGTCTATACCAACCCACACAGGATACCGCAAGGGCTCTGTAACGCCCCAGTGACATTCCAGAGTGCCATGGTGTAGGAATTTTGGATATGACCATAATGTAACGCCTGACCATGATTATAAATCTGCTTATCTGCTAGTGGTCGAGACCCTCTGGATATGAGAGTCAGCACTCTTATATGATGTCTATTTTTTGGCAAATTGTTCCAAACAAGTATTATCAATCCACTGCGTTTGAACTGCCAGATCAATATGTTTTTTCAGGGTTTGTCCGCGACAATAAACATGCAATGAAGTTTTCAAATTTCATACTGATAATTAAATTGGGTTGTAAGCTTTTTCTTTCTCATAACAATCACTTTAGTTACTATGATTCGATTTGAACAGTAACTTTGGATAATCACACACAGAAAAGATGGGCGACTTTAATAACAAAAATAATACAACATGGGCGAGCGTCGAAGCAAGCAGTGCGCTTAACGGTGCAACTAAGGGCAAGAAACGCCCTGGAGGGGGACCAGGAACCCAAGCAGTAAAAAAATCGCAAACTCAGACACTGTCTGGGTTTATGGTATTTAATGTAAAGCACGCACAATACATGTACATTCAATTCAACCAACCTTTGTTAAAGGTGGAACATGGGATCAGACTCTTCCTTGGGGATGAGTCACCGACCCTGTGGGAGAAAACATGCGAGGCACAGCCCTCACTTTTCCCACACGCGGTGTACATAGCCACCAACAACATGAGCCATGGCTGGATTGATATTAGTTTTAAAACAGCCGATGAAGCTGATGCTGCAGCAAAAATCTGCGTGGAAATTGCCCCCCTGAGGGCAAAAAAATTGTGCGCACCGCATGCACCAGATGGAAGAAAAGCAAAAACTTTGTTCATCTCCTTTGACTCACTCCCCACCAACCTTCCTTTTAAGGTAATCAAGGAGGAGCTCCGCAAAGGACTTGTGGCCTATGGAGAAATCCAACAACTCAAATTACAGCAATTTTGCTTATTGCCCGACCTGTGCACGGGCAAAGCTATCACTGTAATCAACCCCTTCCCAGAAGTGGAAGAGGATTTATCCAGAATTCCCCATACAGCAGAATTTCACTTCACAGATGAGGGCCAGTTAGCTGCATTCCGAGTTACTTAAGAACGCGCACCACCCATTTGCAACCAATGTGTCTCACTGGGCCACAAGGAACATGCATGCCCTGTAAAGAGGGCTTAATGGAAAATGATTTTTGTGAAGAAGCTATGGACGAAGATGATGAAAACTTTGCCAAAATGACTGATGGCCACCACCCATTCCGCTGGGGTGAAGATGGACTATACTCCATCGTGGACCCAGTTACAAGTAAACAGCGTAAAGCAGCACAAAAAGCCCGCAAGAGAGCAGCGGCTGAAGCGGCGGCACACGTGGAATCTGCCATTAACCATGGACAAATTTGGGAGGATATTTTGGATATTCACCAAACCAACCAATCAGAACAATATGCCCAGGTCAAAAATTTTCACAGTAACCAGACTGAGCCACAAAGCGTCATCAGTCATGCACATACTGAGGAACAATGCAACCGCAATTTGGGTGAAAATGCGGTGTACAATGCAACAAAGTTAAACCTCAAAAATATAAAATCCAATCAACAACCCGAATCAAATCAACATGAGACCTGTGCAGGAAAAGTTGATGCAAATGCAAAAAACCGCAATTCCCTTGAATCATTGGGTCAGATCAAGGGAACCAACAATGGCAGTGAAAGAGTTGGAGTACAGATGCGGAGCATGGCCAAAATGAGCCGCGGTGGGATAGGACCAGAGGGTCCTTCCAACCGCTCCTGAGGCGCTGCAGGCACCTCAGTGTCAATAGGGACGTTAAACATCGCGGGAGCCAGGGCTCATATGTCCCAAGCCAAAAAGCTGGCATTCCTGTGAAAACCTCTTGTAGACATCTTGGCCATCCAAGAAACCCACTGCCTACAAGGGGAAGAAGAATCCTGTTCAACCAGGGTCGCACCATCACAATCAATATGGACGTCTCACTGTGGGGTGATAGTCCAAAACAACAAAAAATTTAAAATTACAAATTCATCATCAAACTTGCATGGTCGAGTCCTGGTAGCAACAATCACATGCCAAGATAAAATAATTTTGTTAGCATGTATCTATGCACTGTGCACTGCAACTGAGAGAGACTTTTTTTTTTGAATAAATTTCTACTCTCACCCTCCCACCAGATATCATCATGTTAGGCGATTTCAACTGCTGGGATAACCCCAATACAGATCAATGGCCTAATCCCAGGGGATACCCACCTGGACACATTGAATATCGCACAATGAAGGCATCTCTTGGCTTACAGGATGCTCTTCCCCCCAATTCACCAATCCTTCCCCACATGACAAGACCCAACATACGCGAGGGACTGCTCATATCGATGAGTCATATTGACCACATCCTCATCCCACAATCCCACCACTCAAGAATCTCCAAATTTACAACAAAAAAGATCAATTTTTTTAATCACAACTAGTTACGGTGCAGTTGGCGCCAACCCAATCCCACATACAGGTGTCACCTTGGAGAAAGCTTCACCCAGAAAATATAAAATTGCCCGAGATATCTGACTGGGTTGAGAACAAGGCTACAAACCCAGAATTTACAGCCCCATTCACTTTGGATCCCATCAGAACATGGGAAAATTTCAAGAAAGATTTAATCAATAAAACCTGACATATTGCATCACGCAAGTACACCGCGGACACAGCCACAATCAAGCGTACCTTGGCAGAACTAGACCACCTGGAAATAAATACTCTGAGATCTGGCTATAGCCCTAATTGGGGACGCAAATGGGCAGAAATTTCAGCCCAACTTAACAATCTCATCTTTGAACACCAACACAGAATCAAAGTATCAAACAAAGGTAAGTTCATAAAGGAAGGCGAAACCTGTTTGACATACTTTTTCTGCCAATTCCACTCCGTGGAAACCAGCCCACATGCACACAGGTCCGCAAGACCAACGGCACTGTGGCAACTGACCCTGAGGAGGTCAAGGCGGAAGTACACCGCTATTATACCAACTTATATCGCGATATGCCAACAGATCCACAAAATTTAAAGAATTTATTCAAACTGCCAAGATACAAAGTACACCACCAAATTACAATATACTATCCCTTATTACATGGGGGGAGCTTTGGGAAACAATTCGCGGTGCACCATGTAGGAAATGCCCAGGGCCTGATGGGATACTCTACAAATTTTACAAAAAATATTTTCAACAAATTGCCCCCCTCCTATTGGAGTCAATGAACCAGAGTTTGTTGGAAACACGCCTATTACCAGGAGGCCATGAATCCTACGTTATAACCTTGTATAAAAAGGGTGACAAGTTGGACCTGGCCAACTGGCGCCCAATTGCACTCTCCAACACTGACACAATAATTATAACAAAAATTCTAGCAGCTAGATTAGGCGCAATTGCATCTGACGTCCTATCACCCAACCAGTTTGGGTTTATACCAGGGCGTTCAATCTGGAACAACATACACTCTGTTGCAAACATTTGTCAATCCAAAGCAACCGGTGCCCTGGTCTTCTTGGATCAGGAAAAGGCGTATGACCGTGTTAGCTGGCCATACCTAAAAGAATGTCTACATGCCTTCAAACTCCCACCAAAATTCATAAAATGGGCGATGCTACTAACAGAATCTGCAACCATGGCTGTATGCGGCCATGGATTCCTAACAAACAATGTCAAACCACACAGAGGGCTCAAACAAGGGGATCCCCTCAGCCCACTGCTATACAATTTCAGCTTTGACCCGCTCCTCTGAGTAACTGACTCACGTCTCATGGGGATAACCGCACAAGGACAACCAACAGTCAAGATACTGGCCTTTGCAGATGACTGCGTAGCAGGTATAGCAAACAATAAAGATGCCCAACAGCTGGAACACACTCTAGAGGAATACTCCAAGGTGAGCAATGCATCGCTCAACAAAAGGAAGACAGAAATCATCCTCTTAGGCAAATACACAAACAATTGGGCCACAACATCAGAACCTCACACCAACACTCGAAGAAAAACCCAATTATTTTACCCTTTGCAACACCTCCCACCACCACTCCTGTCCGACACCTTGGAATCTGGCTAGAATCAGGGGATATGCTAATGAGACAATGGAAAGTAACCTGTTACAACGGGTATCCAAACGCGTAGCCTCCCTCAAGGGGAGAACCCCTGGACTAACAGGACGAGTTACAGTTGCTAACTCGCTCATCCTCCCAATACTGTGGTACCAGGACCATGCGATAGCCTTCTCACCTACCTTTATAGCCTCAATTCGCGCGCTTATCCAGGGCTGGCTGTGGGCTGGCTCTCACCCTCCTATACGGATGGAAACACTATTTGGTCCATGCTCAAGCGGAGGCATAGGACTAGTAGATTTTGAGAGCCATGCCAATAACATCCTAGGTACCTGGATAAAGGAAATCATTGCTCCAGACCTCCCACAACAACATTGGTCCAGAGCAGCAAGGACTAACTTTGCACAGGCGCTTAAATTAACCAATTCACATAGTCCACCCAGACTACTTTCATACCTTGCCAAGCACCCTACTGCAACAGGTCCGCATGGAACCTCCCCTCATTTCAAACATATCCTCAGAACTATCCGCCGTATGGGATGGACCATAGAGAACATGAGTACTATACAGGGAAGGGACGACCCAGCCCCCAATTCAAATTAAGAAACCCAGAAACTACCCCCAGAGGGATATGCTCGCAACAACCCCAAGCATAGCTAGGATAGAATACCTAGATGTGCTGGACATTCCCTATGATTTAACCACATAGAAAGCAATGTGGAAAATGACACACCACCCACTCCTACAGCCAAGGATAAGAGCAAACGCCTGACGCTGTTTAAAAAGGACCTATAGGACGGCGGACCACTCCAACTCCCTCCACAAAACATGTGCAGTATGTGGAGGGGAGGGATCCCTACATCACCGCCTAGAAACATGCCCCCCAAACAAAGATATATGGCAGGAAGTCGCACGCCTGCTCAAGATTAAAAACAAACAGGAATTCTCGATATCAAAAAGTATCTTCGCGCTCCAGATCAAGTCACCAATCCCATCTACCCTCCGCTCCCTAATAATACCCATTGCAATGTGGACAATACACACAATTTCATTGGATGCGTTCATGGGCACAGTCTCAACCATTCATGGGATTATTAACAGATTCCATGTCCACTTACTAGAGCACTAACAAGCCTGGCTCTATGGATATATGAGACCAAGGCAAAAAGCGCTCATAGAATCATGGTTTCCACTCTGGTTCCTCCACACAGACCCTTTCCTTCACACCTGCTCCATAGCAGGGGAAACCCCTCAGAGTAGTGCACCAACCCTCATACCCAGTCCTGCTGGCAACAGGGGTAACTTGAGTACCCCGGGGTGCCTAATTTTATATTTGTTAGTTGTTCTCTTAGTTTCACATATATTTGGTAATGTCTGTCCCCTGGTTGGCTTACCTCGGTTAAATAAAATAATTAAATTGGGTTGTAGGAGTCAATTGGGCTTTGTTGCCAATCAACTAAGAAGTTTATTAGTTGCTAGGCAAGTGATGCACCTTGATAGCAACTGGTGATCTAAATATTTGGGCATTACAACCTGATGTTTATGGGTAAGAGTTATTTATCAAAGCAGGTTGATGTCTTAGTCAGGATAATCTGCTGTGGTTTAGCGAAG
>JAKSZP010008800.1:0-20894 GCA_022478985.1 Massospora cicadina
CTGCCTTGGCCTCTGCATATGACCAGCTGTCCCCCTCTAGATGGGGAAACACTAGGTTTTGACAATTGGTATCCAAGCAATTCATCACTATAAATGCTTTTTGACAATTGCTGTATCCATACGTGGTCATATCAAATAGTCAAAAAAATGCTGGGGCATTATCCCAATGGAAAGTCAGCAATTTTGGTGTCACTTTGAATTCCTCCAAGGTTTCTCTAGCTGCCTCTCTTGGTTCAGATACCTGGCTCACTTGAGGTGTAATTTTGGGTGTCATCTCCAAAATAGCTGTGAAAGTGGGCAGCATGTTTCTTGGGGTAGTCATCTTTCCGACTAGAGTCCTGGGAGTTCTTTATTTGATGTCAGTCTCCACATATGGCTCACATTCACCTTTGTGAGTCTTCAACTCCTCAAACTGCTTAATGAGCCGCTCTATATCTGCACTGAATGCTCTTAAATGAACGTGATCTGCTTCATGCTCCATTTTCAAAATAAGACTTCTCAAATTAAATCCCCTTCTTTTTCTTCAATGATGTTACTTTTACAAGTAACTCATTTCCAAAACTTTTGACATTCTTGATCCCTTCCTCAATCTTGGCGACTCGTTCTTCCAAGGCAGCAAATTTTCAATAATCCACTGAATTCAGGCTGTTCTGGTTAATGGTTGACAACTCCATCCAGATTTTCTTATTTTGTCCTTATATGACATCACGTCCTCTTACCTTATACTCAAATACAACCCCGTAGTGAGCACCAATTGTTAAAATTTATAGGTTCTGTAATTATTCTTGACTGATAACCCTTAAACTTATTAACCGCACAAGTTCATTGTTGTGAGATTCTCCACGTTGTCTGATAGTAAGATGTATGCGTTTGGTAAATAGTATGGAGACTATTATCTGTAGTTGAATAAAGCACTAGTATTGGGCCCAACGCTTGGCCAGTATTTTCTCTCAAAATACTTAATATGTCCTCAATAGGGATTCATTCCCTGGTACCACCTTTCTCAATCCATGCTCAGATACTCATTTACAGTTTCTCTCCAGTGACACACAGTCAGCAGCAATCCCCAATTCAGTTCAGCTTCTCTTCTCTGGATCCACACTCAGATACACTTTATCCTAAAGAGCCTCCCAATTAAAGCACACAGCAATAATTTCCTTAGAAAGAATAGAACTCAAAACGGATTCAGGTAAAAGATATTAAGATAATACTCTGGTAATTAGTTTAGTGACTAATTGGTTATTAGTGTGGTGACTAACCTGTTAGTTAGTGTGGTGACTAATCTGGTAATTAGTGGGTTTTTAGTGAATTCCTAGGGGAATTTAACTTGGGAATTTGGTGCCCAACCCTTAGTTGGCACCTCCTCAATAAAATTCCAGCCGTTGCTGTTGTTTTTACCCACCCTCACCTCATCAGTGATGGTCTTCCTCATCCTGGCTAGGATTTCGTCATTAGACATCCTTGAGACCTAAAACAGAAAGAGTTGGAAAACATGTCTTAACGTTTTCCTCTCAATCCCAGTGAACCAACCATATTTGGCAAGCGACTTCTTAAGCAATGGAGCTTGTTATCCATTAAGACAGGTCATGAACCAACTGATTGATTTGCTAGTTGCAGGTGGCATCACTTGCCTCACAACTTGATCCTTAAATTCCCAATTTAGAAAATGAAACATGACTGATCCCAAACAGTACACCTGATAGTTAATCATTGATCAACTATCAGATGTCCCTATTTTGTCAGCAACTCTGCCCAATGAGATCTTAAGCATTCATCCGGATTGATCCTCAATGAATCCAACCCAGTAGAATAACCTAAAATCCCCAAACATTGTTATCCAAAATCAGGGTCAACTAATATCCAATTCACTTCGCTATAGAGAATTATCCCCTAGCGACCCCTGGTAATCTAGTCAGCTGGGAATATGGACAAAAATTCCAACACCTGGTATTATAGAAAAACGTACAAGGAGACATGTTTTGATCAGTGGATTGATCTTTCTCCTTATGAATCACTGAAGATTAAAACTTGCTTATGGAACATACATGATGTAACCAAAGCATCTTTTCACTCACAATCCTTATATTGTTATAAGGGTTTATTTAAGTAAAATTAGTTTTAACTTATTAAGTATGATTAAACTTGTGAATATGACCATCCTTGGACCAAAGTCTCTAATATCAATCAATGTCAAGTGTTATATAAATGGCCAAAAATTTACATATACCTTGATTTCATACCTTTTAATTTATATTTTTTATTTTAGGCAAATACAAATGAACCATGTCTAATTTCTTTGACGTATAAAGTCAAAACCTCCTTGTCAACTGTCTTAGTCAGTCAGAACTTGCGTATCTTGGCCATGTTAAGGGGGACTTCACCTTTATGAAGTCAGTCAATATAAAAACAATTCAGAAACCAAAAAGACTCCATCCACATTATTTTAGGGTTACCCCTCTTGTGGTATTACTGCAAAAAAGATATTCTTAGGATCTGGAAGTACTTTTATAGATATAAAGTGGGACCCTGATGGTATCTGCACTTAAGAGAACTTATTTTGTAAGGTTTTAATGAGGTCCTTAGGACTAACATACTTATACACTGAATCCAGATATTTTTGGAGACTGTTTTTCACACAAGTGAATAATGGGCATCTTTTTTCCTTCATGTTAAACAACTTTCAAACATTGTTCAGGTAAACTTCAGCCAGATCAAGATCTGGTGCAGATGAAAGGACCCCTTTACAAGGGTGAGTTTATCTGTTTTAGTACTAGAGGGTCCCAAGCTTAGGTTTTTCAAAAGTTTATTTATTTACTTCTGAAATCCTAGGAGCTGGAGGTGAAAGAAGGGAAGCAATGGGGTTTTAATAAAGGAAAGAGTGTTTGCTAGAGCCATGTTTTAGTTTAAATGAGTTGGGAAGAACTGACGACATGATTCATATCTTCAAGGCACTCTTAAGTTAGACCTTGGAGTCAATGATCATATGTGGTGTTGCTATAACTGAGAGTCAAAGGTGGTATGTAGGAAGGAGTTGTGTATGTTCCGAATAGCCATACAATATGCTAGTACTCAAAGAGAGTAAGCGCATTCAAGTAGTACTGTTTGGATACTAAGTCTTGGAATGAGTCCACCCCACAGATAATCCTTTAGGAGTGTTCAGACTCTAGCCCAGAAATTGGCAATACCTAGACAGGTGAAAAGATGAGGTGGGTGTCAGTGGGCTTTGCACAACAAGGATTTAATCTATGTTGGAATTTCAGGCTGGTTTGGTCCCCTTTCCTGTATGAATAGTGGAAGACTTGCCACAGAGCGTTAGACACATCTGCTAAGAGAACAAATTAGTAGAATCCTCCTAGAGCCTTTTGAGGCCAACCAGTGTGGAGGGGAGAAGAAATTCGAGGAGTCTTTGGATGGCAGGGGGTTGAACATTGGTTTAAGTCAAGTCTTGATGAATTTAACATTATGAACATCATATTGACAAAGAATAAGTTTATGGATGTCCCTTCTGTATGGGAAGGCATAATTGACCCGTGAACTTACCCGCTTCAGGGCCAGAAGAGCCTGGTTCCAGTAGGTGCTCAAGGAGGTTTGAGCCAATGACCTGGGTGGTTAGTTAGCTATTCATTGAGAGAGGTTTGTTGAATTTAAGAATTTCTTGCTTGATAAATAAATCCTATACTTATAGTTGGTAAGAAATTTGGCTGAATTATCCACAATTTTTATCAAGTGTTTTGTGGTTTTATGGCCGTTTAGAAGCTCACAAGAAGTAACTAAAAATATGTGACTCTTCTGGTCTTCTATGGCAATTAGTTCCTATTAAATTGTGAACTTATACTGATGCAGGAAAAGATACAAACTGGAGATTTCTTTTCTAACAGCTTGTTGGCACCCCTAATAGAAACTAAACAATTTGATAATGTAACCAAATAAAAGAGATTTAGAGATAGAGAAGACTTCTAAATAAAATATCTCATGAGTCCTTTCTTTCATGATGATTTTTCTTTTAGCCAGGTGCCTGTATATATACCTCTGAGGGCATCTCCTGGCCATAATCTTCTGGTTTCAAGCACGCAATATCCTGAAAATTATTTTGTTTATTTTTACATCAGTTTAGCCTTTGAAATGTTTAACAATGATTATTTTGGCCCAATCAGCAGCAAAATACTCTCATAGTTGGGAGGGTCATAGGCACAATATTGCGACTTAAGGCGAAAGATTGTCCCAGGATCAGCACAATTATTGTTTCTTCATAGAGCTGACAAAATACAAAAAAGCGGGAAAAAGGATGACAAAATAAGATTAACAATGTACCTTAATTGGGATATCATCCAACTTATTGACACCACTAGGTACTCCCTTTCAGGCCATCCACATTTAGGTGATATTTTTCTAATTATGAGAATTGACATATTAATTTTCAATATTGTAAAAAAGTTGATTGACTAAAATTTTATGATGTACCCCTAATTAGGGACATCAGCAGGCTTCTTGATAGAAATAAGTACCTCCTTTTGGGCTGTCTATATCTAAGTGCTATTGTGCAATTATAAAGCTCAACATACATTCCATATCACTGCATGACAAGTATAAAGTGAAGAGAAAATTGATAAGTGCCATTAGAACATTAAATTTTTGGTTTAATAATTGGGCATCAACCCTAAAATAAAGCTAATAGTGGCTTCACTAATCAGGAAGAGTGAGCTACTATAGGCAATTTCATATATATTAATGTAACAAATTATTGCTAAATAATAGGGAAGAGTTGTGGATCTTTCAATATGGTAATTGGCAGAAATGATAATTTTCTCATTGTATTATTTTTTGTCAAACACCAAAGTATAACAATTATACAAGCTATAGAATGTTCCAAAGATGCAGACACTAAATGGCAGAGGGCTGGTGCACATTGTGGCATTAGTACTGTTGTGATTAGGTCTGACCAAACATTCAATTTATATTATTTTATCTTTGTTACTAGTTGAAGGTTTTGATTCCTCAGGCCTTGACGCCAATGTCAATCTTTTGAATTAGTTTATGACAGATTACCTAGATGCCAATGTCAATCCACTGGATTAGATTATGGCAAATCACCTTGCCTCCACGCCCAAGTTTTTATATGTACTATTAGTTGATAGATTAGATTACTATTATTTGCCCTGAGCAATGAAAAGGATAGGTATCAAAAGTTTAGAATCTTCCCACCCTAATGGCAATATCCCTTTAATCACTTTTTATCAATTTACTGAGCTTTACAGTGTGTAAATTCAAATTCTCTTATTATTATCATTATTATATACTCTCTCATACCCCCATAACGGTGTAAATTTTTAAAGTGTTTTTATCCCCTAAATTCTAAGCCAATGGTTTCAACCATTTTCAGAATAATTATGCACTGCATGGTATTTCTCAGTGTGGTTGTTAATCATGGGAGTTTCAATTTTGAGGGGATCTTTATTTTATGTAGCTTTTTTAAGCTATTAAATAAAAACTTAGGATGATAAAGTATTTATCATCACATTAAAGAGTTAGAGTCTTTATGGTTTCCTTTGCTTAATTTTACAAGTAACAAACCTGTGCAGTAGTAAGTTAAGCCTAAGTGCTTAAAGCAACATTTAGTTCTAACTACACGGGACAAGTTTGGTACCCTGTCTTCTGTTATATAACTTAAAATGTCATACTCTGATGATGATTGTTGGGGTAACCCACCATATATTCCTTATGATGAACCAGTCTTTGAGGAGGCTCAGACAAGTTTTAGCATCTCAGCTCAATTTACTGATAATTTTTTTAAATGACCAGACTGACCTAATAAGCAGGGATAAATATCCCTACAACCTCACGTCACCTTGATAGCTTTAAATTATCCACTGGTTAAGTTCCCACTATCACCAATCTATATCAAGAGGTGAAAACTTTACATATCCTGTTCCAATTTCAAGGACAGGAAATAAGGTTTTTAAATTATTAGTTGGTTTTTTCTTTCCAGAAACAGGAAAAAGGCTGCCAAAAATTTACAGTGGAGCGGCGCCAATTTTCTAGTGTATTAAAGAAGCTCCGCCAAGATGTTAAAAAACCACCTTTAAGCGTAGACAAGTTCATAGACTAAGCAATTACTCATATTTCACTTCTGATGACCACATGGAGGCAGTTGCGGCCAGCTTGCCTATTGTATTGACCACTATACCCTTGTCAACTACTATTTCTAGCACTGCTACAGCTAGCCCTGCCACAGCGGCTGCCATTTCAGTTAGTTCAACCCCTCATGAGGCCATTGATTGCTCTAGGGATTTTTCCCAGCGCTCTCAAGTATACCCTGTTAAACTGCCCAAATTTTCCAGGCATAGAAATATCCATACTTTAATATGATTATTCAAATTTACCATGTTAAACACCAATGGCCAGGCTAAATTGGCCACGTTGATGAATTTAGGGGTCACTATAATCAGAAGTTATTCCTACCAAATATATCTGAAGCTGGCATATATTAACTTAACGCCAAAGTGTGATTATTGATGAGTTTAGAGGATTGTAATTAATGATAGGACGGAAGACCACTTTTCTTTCTATCAACTTTAAGCCTGTTGAAAGAGTTTTGGCCTTTGCCATTTGCTCTTACTATGAGGTTCAAAATATTTTATGGGGCCAAGGTTCTGAGTCATTATGATGCTCAGATCACTTTCTGTTACTCCTGAGAGACTCACAAGGAATTGTATCAGGCCATGCTACCCATGTTGAATTCCAATAATAACTTCACTAAGAGGTAAATTACCTTTACCGCTGCACCCTTACTTTTGGCGCCCCTAGTATTAAGCCTTTTAGGAAGGAACTTGGGATTCACCATTTGACTTCAACTATGGACAAAAAGATAAGAAAAGCTCTGGTGAAGTAGAAAAGGGATATTCTACTTCTGCCATATATTTGATAATACCAAATGATAATTTAATTAATTGGAATGCTGCCTTGGTGGCAAAACATTCGTGAAAATTATAGCAGTTAAGTTTGCTACGCCTATGAGGCCCCAAGCTAACAGTGATTTATTTGCTTATCTGCATCAAGAAGATACTCTTGACATTCACACGCTCACCATATCAAAGAAATTATGCTGATTATACTTAATTTGGTAAAGCATGTATAATATACCATTTTATGCAATAGTGGATAGTGGGCATCCAACAACGTAGTTTCCTCTACACTATTGAAGAAACTTGGGTATTGTACCCAATATTGCCCATTACAAAGTATATGGCACTGCAGGACCTATCGCCATTACCTCACTAGGGGGTGTATATCTCCTTGATGGGGGGTTTGGCACTAGAGAGTTGTCTGCTCTAGCCATCATTTTACTTCATGACAATCATGAGATAATTATAAGTACCTCTTTCATGAGAAAATTTGGGCTTAAAGGCAAATTTGAGGATTCTACTTTAGACGTAGGGGGACAAAATGTTACATTGTATTATATTGAGTAATTTCTAGATGATGAACATGTCCTGGTGGTTGCAGTTACTGAGCATGTAGCTGACGTAACTGAGGTTGATTTTCTGACACCAATTGAGGCCATGACTAGTGGCACTTACAATTAAATTGAAACTGCTGATTCTCAGTATTTTCACCAGATTTATATTGTATACTAGTTGAAGATGTAAATACTATGCCTACACAACTTCCAGAGCTGACAGAGGTTGAATATAATACCCAGCTTGAGTCCACATTTTATTTTCCTTTAATTTGTGTTTTTGAGTCTAGTGAGAAAATTATTCCATTAATATCATGAAGGTTGGGGAAGCACCTATAATATAACTCAGTATAATTTAAAGTCCAATGGAATTCCCCTCCATGATGGACAAAAGTGACTATTGAACTAGGGTGCCAAGCCCTCATTGGAACAGATAAATATTAATTTACTTATTCCTGATGGGTGTATATAGATTTAGTCCGCTAATCCGCTGATCCAAAACAGAGCTCATTGCCACTTTTGGTGCTTTATATCATTACAAGGCGAAATTAAGGTGTCTTTGATAAACAAATACACTTACCCAGTGCACATCAAAAACCATTAAATATAGTTATTGCTTATGTGTTACCTGGCCTAATGGCCTCACCATCCTAGAGAGTACCCTACCCCCACTCATTTTTGTGCTTAGTTATTTGATTAAGTGGGTAAATGTTAGATTTTATCTGACCAACCATTCAATTTATGTTATTTTTTATTTATCATTATTTTTAGATATTATTTTTGATTCCTCAGGCCTTGACATGGATGCCAATCTGTCAAATTAGTTTATAAAAGATTACCTCAATGCCAATGTCAATCCGCCCAATTAGGTTACAGCGGATCAACTTGCCTCCACACTCACGTTTTATATGTATCTATTATTTGATAGAATTCAATTGCTATCATTGCCCTGAGCCACAACAAGGACAGGTATTGAGGTTCAAATTCTTCCCACACAAATGATAATATCCCCAAAGTTATTAGTTATTGATCTACTAAGCTTTATGGCGATGTAAATTGTTCCCTTTTCATCATTATTATTATATTCTCTTTCTTGCCCCCATGGTGGTGTAAAACAGTCAATAAGGTTTTTATTCCCTAGATTATAGGCTAATGGTTTAGCCATTTTCCATAATAATTTATGAACTTCCTGGACTGCTAACTTTTACTTTTCAAAAATTACAATCACCTAGAAATTTAGCCTTATTGAATCAAACGAATAAGGTGGAAAAATCCACTGAGAGTTCATTTGATGTGTCAGAATTCAAAAACCAAAAACCAAATCGCAAACCCTTAGTTGCCAACTTGTGTTATCCCGTACTACCCACTCTCAAACTGCAGCTGAAAAAGCAGATGCTAACCCAGATTTATCAGTACAAGGCGGAATCACAAATGATCCTGTCATTTTACTGCCTACCTCAGTTAACTCTGGGTTGACTGAGGGTAAACAAATCGGTGCACCCACCCTGGAGGCTCATTTAACGAATTAACCAAGGTAGCAGGAGATATTACCACCCCCAATACCGCTCAGGGGATTCAGGCAACTTAACAGACCACCACCCCATTTGAAATCAGCCAAGGTGGCCAAAATGAATTGACAGTAATTGTTGAATCAGTTGTACATCATTTACACAATTTGGAAAGCAACCAACTTGAATAAACTGAATTGAGGATAGGTGTCAAATCAGTTGGCCATCATTTTCATGCATTGGAAGGCAATCAACATGCCCAAACTGAATCAGCATTGAGTATCAGATCAGATTGTGGTAATTTTCATCAAAATCAAAAAAATAAAAATCAGATTTAAATAGCAACTAGTCAAATAGCCAATCAAACCGCAGAAACATCCCAGAAAGCATCAGCTGATGGTCAGATGAAGGCTGGAGGGATAGATTGGTGTGAGGAGGAACCTGAATCCTCCAATCAATTATCAGAAAGTATTTCCAAGAGAGGTAAGGCAATCCAATCTGAAAAAAAGTTGAGTAACAACTGGGAAGGCCCAGCAGGGGCCAGCGCGTAAACCAAAAGGGATGTCAGCGCCTCTATCTGGGGTCCCGCCCCATAGGGAATCAGACAATTTAAATTTAAATTTAAGTTGGAACATAAAAAATAAGCGAGTTAAGGATGCATCAACTACATGTCAGAAAAAGCTAGTGCCTGAACCACCTACCATATACCCTTATGAAGCTGCTTTTGTGACTGAAGTTAGGAAGAGATGGCCTGAAACACACTTACAACGTGCACTCCCTAGGTCCACACTGTCTCATGCAGTTAGAGTCTACTATGGGCATAATTCAGTCAAGTTTTATACAAGAAATTATTTTACCTATTTTGAAGCAATACCAAAAGTTTTTCAGTTGATACCACAATTCATTAAGTAGTGGAAAGCCACTATAATGATGTAGGGTTTACAACTGCAGCAGATGCAGACCGGGAAGCTTCTACCAAAATAGTGATTCCACATGGATCTCTTCATGTATCTAGAACATGATCTAATTTGGAAAGAATTTATTGAGTAATTTTCTCTTATCTTCCAACTAAGTTGGACCCAGAATCCTTAAAACTAGCCCTGCATCGGGGTTTGATGGAATTTGGGTCTGTTCTAACAGTGGACTTTGTGCACCACCCTATTATGCCCCAACCCAACAGGCTCATATTGCTAGAGTATCATTTATCCCCAACCCTATGGTGGCCCATAACATGGAGGTCAATCCACATGTGGCAGTCCTTGGATCATGTTCAGAAGTCTTTTTTTGATCTGGACCAAGCACAACCACACTGCTCATGGTGTAATGCATTGGGCCATCTATATAATATTTGCACTGCTCATAAACAAGTTCTCTCATCTAGCAGCCAAGTTCCTGTGACAGATAAGAAACGCTCACATGCAGCAGCAGCGGCAATCCCACAGCCTACCTAATTAATCCCTGGTCAGGATCTAACCCCTGCTGCCCTTCAGGTGGCAGTTGAGCAAGCACAGCCAGTAGCACAGCTTTATTCCCTTAGTGCTGAAAACCCCTGCCAGTTGGCACCCCTTCTATGTTGCAAGACCCTTCACTAGCACAAAAAAAACGCAAATCTGCTTCACATAAAGCTAACCCAGAGGAAGCTAGTCCAGGGGCGGCATCTAAAACTTATTGGGTACCACAAGATACTCAGAGAGGGGAGCAGGTATGGAGTACCCCTAAGTAGAGGTGGAGGCTCAAAGCCGACAACCCCCCACCATTTAAGGAGATTGCAACTCAGACCTTATTCTCTGTATTGAAGGAGGTGTACATGTACTCTGATACTTCAGAGGATGCCCAAATGGAGGAGTCCATGGAGCACCCTTAGGATACTACCATACAGAGCAGTGAGGGTAGTATCCTGAGATGGCTTAAAGGCTCCTCAGGACCTTCAGCTCAGAATAACCCCCCTCCTCCACATCAATTGGCTTGGATTGCCAATAAAAGTCAGGCTCAAGGACTCAAAATGAGCAGCCTTACGGATTCAGGTTTAAGCTCTAGTAACTCCCAGGATATTGAGGAGGACAGCTATGAGGCCCCAAAGGGGCACCCTGACCCTTCAGACCATTATCTCTAATTGGCTGTGGGATTAAAATTGGAGAGCCTGCCTTCTATGAAACTTCAGGTCAACTAACATGGATATTGCAGAAGTCCAGGAGTCCCATGTTTCCCCCTCTGAAATAGAACCATGGAATGACTAATTTGGAAGTAACTCTTGTTGGAAAAACTATGTAGGACTATTATCCTCACCCCCTGGGTGAAAATCCACAAAAATTTGAAATACCTTGATGATTGCCTTATCTTAGCTAAATTATCTACCCCTGATTTCTCCTTCTTTGCTGCAAGCATATATCTGCCAAATATAGGCCTGGAGCAGGACTGGCTTTGGAGGTACTGCTCTACTACATTCCCACGCAACGCAGTGCTTATGGGTGATTTCAATACAATATCAAAAATATGTGCAGGACACATTTTCTCCTGCAACATAAGACAGATGAGGTACTGCTCAGCTTCAGGATTTCCTCAGGTCAAGTGGATTCACAGATGCACTTCCCCATCAGCATCTGGCCTTGGCTGTATGTCTCAGATCCAAGGTGCATGTCAGGAATTCATATCAGCTTCAAGGATTGATATGGCCCTAGTGGGCCCCTTGCTGGTTGGTCGAGTTTCCTCTCCCATAACCCGAGATAACACTATAAGTGATCACAGATCCCTCACAATGATCCTGACAACCATCCTCAGACCATCAATGAGGGTTTGGCCAAGGATTGCTCCAGGGCTCATGAACAACCAGCTTGCAAAGGAGAAGATAAATGCGGCCATTTGTGAGCCAAAAACCTGGACTCTCCTAGTTTATTAACTTTGCAAGAAAAATGGGCAGATAAAAAATCAAGGATTTTAAAGGTAGCGTACAACTGTGCTAAGGCTTGAATGATGGCAGCTTAAGCTAAAGTCAGATAGGCTGAAGCTAAAATGCACCACCTTGAAAGGAATTGTTGATCGGCGCTTTCCCCTCTATGGTTGGAGGCGTGGGAAATGGCCCAAGAGATGTATCAGAGGGAAGTTACTGAACAAGAGGAACAGGCAGCAAACTTCACATCATTGCATTAATACACCCAGTGGGAACGCCCCACCCGTTTCTTCTACCAGAAACAAAAAGCTCGCTCTAAGGATCAGGAGATGGCAACCCTTAGGGTGGGGACCACCATCACCACAAACAAGGAAAACCACCAGCGAGATCCTTCGTTGCTATTCAGCCCTCTTCAAGGCTTCCTGGGTGAACCCAAGGGAATTTCAAGAATTCATCAGAGGGGCTTCAGAACCATTGGTTAATTTCTCAGCAGATGCTGAACTTCTTACAAAAATCATGCAGCAAGAAGTAATGGACATTCTACTCCACAGAGCGCGCCTGAAGGCCCTAGGCTCAGATGGTATCCCATTTGAGGTCTATCTAGTGGATCCCGTCACAGTTACAAAGGCCATCCAGACCCTCTTCTCAACCCTTTTGGCAGAGGGAGGAGTGCTTACTGACCAAGGTGATTAAGTTATAACCCTTATCCATAAGAAAGCAAGCCGTGAGGACCCGAAAAGCTAGTGACCAATATCACTATTGAACACATACCACAATCTATTTACTAAACTTCTAGCAAACCACATTACTAAGTGGGCAGCATTACGCCTCACCCAGCTCAGCATGGTTTTATCCAAGGGAGATTGCTTTGGAACAGTTACAATGAGCTTCTGGAAACCCTGTCAGTTAACTCATCTCAAACACATGTTTTTGTGGCGCTTCTGGATATGGAAAAAGCATATGATTGGGTGAATTGGAAGTATCTTGACGCAGCCCTAACCCATCTCCACATCCCGCCACAAGCTAGGACATGGCTGTCAGCGCTTTACGACCAGCTTAACACTAAGGTATTGTACCCAACGGGCTTTACAGCAGCGGTAATGGTTGAACAAGGTCTCCGTCAAGGGGATCCACTGAGCCCAATTTTGTTCAACATAACTTTGGATCCTCTTCTGGCCCTACTCCAGGAACGACTGGTGGGTATTCAGGTTCCTGAGAAACCCCCCACCCGCACCATAGCCTTTGCTGATGACACAGCAGTGGCAGTTGGATGTAAAAAGGACCTTTACCTGGCCATGAAGGCCCTGGATCGCTACTCCAAGCCATCCAATGCAAAAGTTAACACTTCTAAAATTATTATAGTGCAAGTTGGCACCACATCGTTTCCTCTGCATTTTGGTCTAGAACCTACCTGGGACACCTTTAGGCACCTAGGTATCATCGCCATGCAACAAGGGGTCGCGATCAAGGATAATGAGGACCACTTGCTGGATGCAATAAACTTGCTTGAAGCCATCTGGAACCAACGTTGTATCGCTCCTCAGAGATGCGCCCTGATGGCGAACTTTTTTCTGCTATAAAAGGTATAGTTTATCGCTCATGTATGCCCCTTTACAGACAGTTTCTGCTCAAGGTTGAATGTGATACTTTGCTGTTGGATATGGGGATCCAACAATCCACCCCCAGCTCTGACCACAATATCCTGGCCCCGCAGTGAAGGGGGCCTAGGTCTTTTGGATGCTAGTTCCCATGCCACTTCAGTACTAATGGGGTTCCTTAAGCCCATCATTTGCTGGGATATGGCTCCAATGCCCCAATGGGGTCCAGCCTTACGCCAGGGTTTAGCAGCCTCACTAGGGCTCTCACGGGCCTCTCCAACAGCTGTTGGGGAATGGCTAACAAATCACCCAGGCTACAGCCTTAAACTCTCATCAAGTTTTTACTGGAGCCAGGATTTCCTTGCACTTAAAAGGGTAGGGGTATGTGTGTACCACGCCTTCCCTTATAAAAGTAGTGGCCCTGGGATTAGCCCTCAGCATCACACCCTGGTCCACAATGGGAGGATAGTTATCTCCAGCCTATACCCATTGGACAGACCCCCAATGGAGCCTTGTCTCCTTAAACTCATACCCCCACTGTGAAATGGAATCTCAAGGCGCTTTGAAAGGACATTACCACCCTGTCCTTTCAGCAAATATGTCAAATATACTGTAACAAGTTCTACACTGCCCATAAATGACTGGAGATTGAACAGGTCCCGCCTTCATGCACAAGAGCTTCCTGCGATATGTGGAGCTGATAGGCATGCACCTCCACCGCTTCTTTACTTGCCCCTCATAGCCCCTTTCTGGAACAAGGTCTGCAAACTCCTGCGAGCAGAACCCTGGGTAGGGCACCCTGTTCAGGACTTCATGTTCAATCTCTCACTTCACAATTGCTCCCGATCACTAAGGGTCTTGGCATTTAATGTAGTGATATGGACTATTCATAATTCATATCTTCGCGCCACTTTTGACTCCACTCTGCGGACGCTGCCCCATATGATCACCCACTTTCAGGTTCATTTTGAGATGGCCTTGAGAGTATTTACCATGTCGCCATGGGCCAATCAGTCAATTTGAGCAGATACTGGCTCTGGCAAAACTTTCCTCACCCTTTCTTAACACCTCCTACCCCTGCCTTCACCTCAAGCTCTTAGGAGTTCAGGCGTGATTAAATAAAGATCAGTGTAACACCCCATTAGGTTGGGACCACCTAGCGCAAAAACATTATGCACTTCCTGATATCCCCAGTGAGGTTTATAAAATTATTTGAGGTGGGTCAACCTTGGGACAAATATACCACACTGAGAATTTTTCTAGCCAGTAAAGGTTTCGAACTCAAAACCTGCACTTGGGGTGAAAGCAGTTTTACCTGCTCAACTAACCACCCCCCAGTTAGGTTTATAATCATGGTAGTTGCTATTTTATAGGGAGCTTTCTTTTTCATAGCTAGTTTAAGCTATTAGATAAAGACCTTGGATGATAAAGTATGTATCATAATGTTTTTGGTTACTGTCTTCATACACTTTCCTTTGTTATATTATAGAATCAACCAACCTGTGCAGTTTTAAGTCGAAGCTCAGTGCCAATTACAGCAAGGACTATGTTTTGGAAAGAATTCAGAAGCACAAACATAAGATAGATGGAGGTGGCATAGGTTCATGTGTCCAGGAATTCCATGCCCCTTTGTGACATGGTTAGTCAATATTTTATAATACATGGACAGGTTGTTAAATCCCCATAATATTTGATAAAGCAGCCATTGACCACTATATAAAAGTTTTTCATAAAGGGGAAGACGTGGGCGAAGAAACAGGCCTTGGAAAAAGGAACACATTAGCCATCATGGCCCATCCTTAAGGTTGATGAGCTGAAAGTTCCAGCTGGAAACCTTGACATATCTCATTTAAAATTAGTCTTCATTGTAATTTGTCATGACTCCTTGGTGAGTAGGTAGGATTAGTTGTGATGGAAGGTGTTTCTTGATGGTTCAATTTGAAATGGCAAGGGAAACAGGGAGCTACCCTGGAAATACCATCACTTTTAAGGTGTTTATCTTTAAGTTGGACATTTTGATGTATCTTTCAAAAGGTGAGGTCATAAAATTGACGTCCTCTGAGCAGTCAAACATGATTAATGTCATATGTAAAGGCCATTATGCGTTTAATGACTCTCTAGGATATAATTAGCAACAATATGTCTTGTAACAGGCTTTAAAGGAAACAAGGGTGAAATTTAACAGTAATAGGCTCAGATAGTCCCCTTAGCAGAGCTTTGTTTGACCCGTATGTCAAGACTAAAAGGTTTTACACCACTTCTTCTTTTATTTTAAGGCCAGAAGACCCTAAGTTCCTAGGTTCTAGATTATAAATTTTTAATTTCCTTGGCTAAGAAAGTCTTCCATCATGTTAAAGTTCCTTGAGTGGTAAATTCTTACTGTATTTTGTTTTAAATAAACAGAGGTAGGCCAAATAAATTATTTGGCAAAATGAGAGTAATCTTTATTTGCATAAAATCACTATTATATGGAAATAAGGGGGTTTTCTCAGTAAATCCCCAAGCGTCCCAAGATAAGATCTATACTTGTTTTCAATCAGGGATTCAGTGGAAGGCTGGTCATCTTGGTCAAACAGGATTTGATTGCCACATGGATTGAGTTTGAACCACAAGATCAGTAAGCTTTGGGGGAGCAATAGTTTATTGCATAAGTCAGGGTTGATTTTTAATGTTGGAAGGCTGTGATTTTCAGCGGATAATATCTCTGATAAAGGTTTAGGTTATTTTATCAGGTTGAGCTCAATTCCCTTCAGCCAACACATCCAAATCTCCAATTCGGGCAGAAATCACAACAATGCTCCTCTAGACCTTGGCGTAAGGGGGAAACAGATGGAGAAAATGACTATGTATGCAATTTACTATGGTACCCTTAATGACCTTTACAACTGTGTGTTTGTTGCCCAGCTTATAAATGACTTTGTAGGGCCCCAACCAGCTGGTGCCCAATTTTTTGTCATACCACCAGTCCAATGATGACAGAAAAGAACTAGGTCACCGAGTTGAGTGGTGTGCAGGGGATCATGTTTGTCATTAAATTGATTAGTTTCTCTACTTGTGGTAGCAGATAAGTTCTTGGAAGCTTGAGTCTGGAGTCAGATTATTTCATTGGCGATGCTTTTCATGGTAACTTAAAGAGTTTTGGGAGAAGTTTGGTCTAACATAGCTTGCACTTAGAATGCAGCCAAATTTTTTCTTCCATATAATGCTTGTAAGGACGACATCTTAATTATCCAATGATAGCTAATTCTATAGGCTATTATTGCACTAGGCAAATATTGGGGCCAATGAAGGGGTTCAGTCATAACCATTTTCTGTATAGTTACAGTTAGAGTACCATTTAGCTGCTTGACCATTCCATTGGTTACAGGATGGTAGGGAGTGGAATATACCTGAGTGAATCCCATCATTTTTGCTAAATTATTCACCAGTGACAATCAGAAATTTTGCTCTTTATCATAAAGAATTATGTTAGGGCACGTAAGGAGAGTATCTATAACTCTCCTGTTTCCAGCGTGGCGGTGCACGGTGCATAGGGAAAACGCCAGTCAACTAGTCGAAAGTATTAAAGCTACTGTGGCCCAGCAGAAGGGGCTTGGCTATAATAACCTAAAGCGAATTTGGCTATCCTAACAGAACATAACCAGAAAGTAAACCCGCGAGGCTTAGGGTAGAAGGGTATAGGTGCCATAGGTTGGAGGAAACCTGGGCGACCCAACGGTGCACAAGCGGAATATGGTTGTAGTGATAATTAAAATGGCTAATGGTACATGATCTCTACAAAGAGGTTTGCACACAGGAGAGACCACAATAGCATAAATGTATAAAATGGTATACTTAGTGAAGGGTTTATTGATGGGGAGAAGTTGACCAACATGGGAGATTGTTCTCAACATGGGAAATTGAAAGGAAGTTGGGTAAACAATCAATGGAGGGAAGCAGGTCTAAGCTGAGGCATGCCAATAGGCGCACACTTCCATCAGACAAGACGCTATATTGGGTAATCAACCAAACTCAGGTGTTTGATTGTAAAAATAGCCGACCCAAGCTGGAAAGTGCAAAAATTGAATGGGTTTTGTGACCCCATTCACCCAAAAACCAAAGCGAACCATTTTCCATTGTAATAAAGCTATTTTTTTAAAACCCCTACTCTCATACAGGGCCAGACTTCGCTTGCTTCCATAGGACCAACTTGGGCATATTTTGCCTTCACCCAGCGTTGGTCTATGGTATGCTTGAGGTCAGAGAGGCCTGCTAACTTCACCTTCTTGGACTCCCAGCAAGCATCTTTGTCTCTCACGTTGGTCCCAAGGATGATATCACTTTCCAACCATGACAGGGCACCCATGCTGGATGACAATCCAATTATACAAAAATGTGGTGGTAGCTTTTGCCAAAGTGGAGAACAGAGATACAGCTTTGACCCACTTATTTAAATGATCCACTGATAGGAGGAAGAACTGATGACCATTATAGACTTTAGGGTGGGGTCCCACAACATTAATACTAATAGTATGGAAGGGCTCACAGGGGGGAATCACTGGATGTTGAGGTTAAAGATTTGGTCCAGCTTGACTTTTACATACCAGGCAGGACTCTAATACATCTTGAATTTAGACAAGCGTTTCTTCCCAGTAACACTGATCCTTACGCCAGTGGTAAGTTATCCAAATTCCCCATGGCTGACTTGCAGATGTCCCTCCAATATGATGTTGGTCCAAGCTGAGGGTCATATATAGGGCAACCTTTTTTATATGAGTTTGTACAGTTTACTGTTTTTAACTTGAAGGATCACCAATTTTTTTTAGCTCTTTTTGAAGGGTCTGGGATTCATTTTTCAATAAATTCAATTGGGATAAGAGGTCGTAGAGCCAATACTCTTTAGTCTCAGTTAGAGTCAATACGGGATCCTTAATAAGCAATCCACATTTTGGTGGGTGTCCCTGATCAATGCATAATAGAAAAATATAATCTTTAAGTTTTAACGCCTTTAGGCTATCCTCCCATAAGGATCCTTCATTTTTTATAGCCATTATAAGGAAGCATGATTGATAATTAGAGTAAAATTATCCAATATAAGTAGTATTGACAATGCTTAATAGCCAGTAGGACTGCCAAGCATTCACGTTCTGTAATTCTATACTTACATTTGTCTCTGGTTAAGGTCTTGCTATAGTAGGAGATGAGATGGTCCGCTAAGTTTTCATTGTGCTGAGATAATATAGCTCCAATAGCTATATCACTAGCATTAAAAAAAATTAAAATGGGTTTATCAAAGTTGGAATATATAAATACTGGTAAATGGAAGAGAGCTGTGTATAATAGTTCAAAGGCCTGCAGTTGCTCTTTTTTCCATTGGAAGGGTATATTATTCTTCAATAAACATACTAGAGGCTCAGAAATGTTGGCAAATTGAGGAAAAACTGGTGATAATATCCCACCATCCCCAAAAAACCTGTACGCCTTGTAGGGATTTAGGGGGGACATCTTAATAAATGGCCATAACCTTATCGTCTATTGAGGATATTCTGGCTTTACCTACTTTAGGGCCCAAAAATCCATTTCGCTCTGAAAGAAGGAGAATTTTTGATGGCTTTGATTTTGATGAGGCTTGCTGTAACTGCAGGAAAATTTGCTGAAGATGATCTAAGTGATCAGTAAGGTTCTCCAAAGAAATGGTAATATTATTGAGATAAACTTGAACACAGGAATGTTTCAAACTACAAAAGTTCGTCCATGTCACGTTGGAAGATATCAGGGACGTTATATAACCCCTGCGGCATTTGAGTGGGCTCAAATATTCCTTCACTTGAGATGAGAGCACATTTTTTATAATCAAACAGCAACAAATTAACTTGCCAGTATCTGTTGGCGAGAAGCATAGCCAAAAATAGTGGGAACCTGACATCAGGCGTAAGGAAACATCTATACGCAGCAGTGGATAGCTATCATTTTATGTGATAGAATTGAGGCGACAATAAATGACAACATGTGGCCACCATCCTTCTTTTGTATAAATAAGAGCGGGGATGCTTATGGGCTTTTAGAAGGCACAGTAACCTGGTTTCCAACAGTTGCTGTAACTCTAGGGCCACTTGAGCTTCCTCCATTTTTAATTTTCAGTATGAACAAGATTTGAACGGAGGGTGAGCCTCAGTCTCAATTTGGTGAATTATCCTGGATATTTTTCCATAGTCACTTGTTCCTGAGGAAAGATACAGCCATACTCCTCAATGAGGTCTCCAATTTTATGGCTTTTGTTAGGGGTGAGGTTGTCTCCAATTCTGATTTTGAACAGAGCTATGGTGGGCAAGGGTTCAAATCCCAAATCTTGTAATAATCCAAAACAGCTCAGATATCAATGTTCTCAATGGGACATAGTTTTACATACTCAATAGAGACATACCAGATGATTTGGGTGGTTTGATTCATTAGATTCCTAATAAGTTGGAGATAGGTTTCCTGTAGGCAGGATCCAAAATCCCCGTTCAGGTCAACGCTTCTTTGATTGAAGGGTTTAGTGTCCGCTTAGCTCCAAATCTTGATTAGGAGGGGTGAGAATTTTGATTCCCATATCCACAATATCTTGTGAGCCAGAAGGTACTGTGATAGGGTGGTGGCATACAGAAGAATTCCATCCTCAGCATCCATAGCCTCAGGGGGTACTTTAGTTTTTCCTCCTGAGAATTGACATTCAACTTTACAAATGGAGAAAGATATTTGAGAAGGCGTGTTCAATTTTTGAGGCTCCTTTAGTTTTGACTGGGAGTTTAAATATTAACAAAATCTGATATCTTAGTAGGTACAGGTATTTTCCTTTGTGATTGAAGATGCAGTTAAACTCTTGCATCAGTTGGACCCCAAGAAGCAACTCATAATTATCATTTTTAATGCAATAGAAGGAGCAGTAATTATTAGCTTTCCAAAGTTGAGGAAAAAGGTGGAATATGCCTAATTGTATTAATTGTCAAGTAACATGACTTACCATATTCAGCTTTGTGAATCATGTCTGGAGCCATTTTTATATTTGAATAGGTCAAGAAGATATAAAGTTAAATGGGGAGCCAGTATCAATTATTGCCAAGGCTTTAAGCTTTAGAACAACTATCTCTACTTGAACCACTGAAGAGCTGAACTGAGAATTAACGGCTAGTAAAATTTTGTGGGGAGCTGTAATGAAGCATGCAGAGGATTTTGCTGAGGCAAATCTTGGGGCTGTTTGATGCTCTTGAAAGTTTTGTATGCTGGCACTTGGCTCTCCATATAGTAACTGACCTTCAAGAGATGATTTGGTAACTGGCTAACATAAAAACAGGAAAGCTGAAGATTTTTTCCTTGGATAAAAAGGGGTACATCGACTTCTGCAGGCGCCACTAACACAAAACATCCTGAGGTGCTGAGTTTATATTAGAGCTAATACAAGGGTCTTAGGTACTTGAATGTTGTCA
>JAKSZP010008801.1:0-20843 GCA_022478985.1 Massospora cicadina
GGTTCCGTGCATCACACTTAACTCCTCTGGGGTCAATGCTTTTCTAAACTTGGACATGGCGTCAACGTGTTGGACATAAGTGACGGAATTCCCTCAGGATGGGAGGAGGCGAGCGGCTTCCCTCAGCAGAAACAGGATGGAAAAGATGACCATCAAGAGAGTGGTAGTATGCTCATACCAAGCTGGTAGGGCTCTCTCATATGATCTCCTCATCTCATCCCATAAAATGGAGATGATATTGAATGAACTTCGTCTAATGTGACGAATGGGGTCTCTCCACATTGCCACAAAGCAGTTGGGCAAGAGGGCCCATGTGAGGGCCCATAGGCAAGAGAGAGCCGCTGTGGTTAAGTCCCTCATTTGTTGGCTTGATGAGAAGTTTAGATATCCCTGGAACACTGTGAGGATGATGCTCACACTGAGGAGGACGGTTTGTCCCCCAGAGAGAGCATACAGAGAGGCGACAGCTCTGTCAAAATCCGAGGAATGGTCCATTTGCTTTGGCAAAATCCCTAGTTTCTCTTCAAAATCTCAATAAATGATTATAAAATCTCAAAATTTTATTTTCAATTTTATGGTATTTATTTAATATATTAGAAGACAAAGTTGTCTTAAACACCTTTGCTTGGTTGTTTTTATGTTAGGGAATGGGGGATATGGGGAAATTGGAACCTGCGGAGTCTGTGGGCAGTGGTCTATTCATGGACCTATTTTAAGAAACTTGGCCTCTGATATTCCCATCTAGGCCCATTCTAGACCATTCATTGAGTACCCGTGGCATTACAGAAACTTTTCCGCATTTTATTTTCGTTTGTTGGGGATAAATCAGAGCTTGTGTTGACCTTATTGCTAAAATTCACATTTTTGGGATTATTTGGCCTGGCAGCCCCTGATTTGCTGGGCTGCCCTTCACCATGGCTCTCTATACTTTTGATGAGTGGCAGATTTGGCTTAGCAGATCCTGATTCGCTGAGCTGCCTGATGTCATCGTTTCCTCTTTTGGTGTTATTCAGCTTAGCAGCTCCTGATTTGCTGAGCTGCCCAATGCCATGATTCTCGCCATTTCCATTTTTGGCAAAATTCTGCTTGGCAGCCCCTGATTTGCTGGGCTGCTCTTTGCCATTACCAATATTTATGCTTAGGTATTCAGAATCTGGGTTGGTGGCCTCTGATTGGCCCAGTCATCATTTATGTTGACCTTTGCCACCTTTGCCCTGAGGTTTCATCGATTTTAAGGCATCTGATTTGACAGAATGCCATTTTTAGGGGTTGTTGCCCTTAAGTCCTACGCTTTTATTTATATTGTTTATGATACTACTAGCTGCGATCCCCGCCTTAGGGGGGTTGGGGCTATGTGGCGGTCAGGCAGCGCCTTGACCATCACACTAACCACCAACGGCTTCGCCTTTAGCCCCAGGCGTCCTCAGCGTGTGCCCCAGCGAGTCCTTCCCCCTTCCTAGGTGGCTCAGGCACTCTCGCGCTGCCCCACCCTCACAATCCTTCACCAATCCATCTGGGCATGCCCCTGCAAGTCCTTCCCCCTTCCTAGGAAACTATATCAGCTCCCGTGCTGCACCCTGCTAGGGTTGGCGGCCTGTCAGTGCATCCACTGGCAGCCAGCTGGCCAGGTTCCCACTGAATCCTTATAAGTAGAGGCATGGGAGCTGGCAGCACTGGCCACTCCAGGCATGATCACCCACACCTATTGATAATCTCCTATCACACCTTCCCCACTCTAGTTGCACTAAGCTTCTTTAAATAAACAGGAAAGATGGTCAAACGAAAGATGTTTATTAGGAGGGAATGAACGAATATTTATACTACTTTAAGGGCTACTGCGCCAAAGTTCTCTTTGGCCAATCAAATACCAGAAATCCCATCGGCCTCTTGATCCTAAAACTCTATCAGATCATAAATTATTCATTCATACTTCATAGTGATTCCTTTCAGATTAACTCTACTGATCAAATATTAAATTAGGTCAATCTACCCTAAACATAAGTCGCTGGTCAATCATATATAAATTTGTAAATAATAGGACTTTGAGCATCCTTCATATGAGTCGCAGTGCTCCAAATTAGTCAATGGAACTATTTCAGATGATTCATAACAGATTCATCAGCTTTCCGCTGAAAACTCCCACAACAATTTTTGGATGGCATTTTGGCAGTGAAGGCAGGTTCTGCCAAACCTAAACTCAATTAAACATATAATATTTAAATAGTATCAAACTAGGAATTTAGCCAGCAATTACGCCTGACTAACTGAAACCCCTAATTCAGATACTATTGGAAATATTCATCTGGTTAAAATCCCAAAACCCTCCAACCAGCAGTTGATATAGAAAAGCATCATCATACTGGAAAACTTTTATTTACTGCGCAGGAATAGGTTCAGGTGGGACGTTTTGAGTCAGAATAGTGGAGGTAGAGAGTCCCATCTCTACTCCTCTCTGACTTTTCCCTGATTATACTGCTCCCACAGTAGGTACTGGACCTGATGATTATGACAACTCCTAGCTAGGCGCCCAGAGCGATTTCACAAAAAGCAATTAACCCCATAAGACCTGCATCCTTGATTGTTGTAAAATGTGCCACCCAAAAAGGTGGACTAGTATTGAACATTATAATCAGGCTCATCTCGATAGGTGAACTGCTGTTAGCAACTTGGTTAAAAATGAGGCTTATAATAATAAGGCCAGGGAATGCCAACTGGGCGCTGAACCAGAAGGGATAATTCCTATAAATAAACAAGGCTAGCAGCAGAGGCGATAGGTTTCCACTCTATACTGGGTGAATGGAAGGTAGCAGATAAACGGCATAGAATTTGAATAAGTCTAAGCAAAAGTACGTCAACCTCTAAATATGGAGTTAAGGCATTAAAAAGCTCATGGTATGGTTTCACAGCAAAATTAACGCTATGCTTATGTCACATTCAGTTAAAACTCCTGTCCCAATTAACACATGGGCTTCTGCTGAGGATCAATCAGCAAATGCAGTGAGGGTCTCATTATGTTGAAACCCAATGGTTAGAAACTTAGCCTTCCGTTGCACCATTTTTGAAGTTACTCCAAACAACCACATCACAGTATCCTTCACTTTTTGATAGGTAATGGAACTGTTAGAAGATACCAAGTACTTGGTCGGCGCTTCCTACATCCAGGGTGGACATTAGTAATTTTGCTTTATGCCCATCTGAAGCTTCTTCTATTGTAAACTTAAATCGTTTAAAGAATCCATGGATGTTCCCTTTGTGATCAAATGGACAAAGCTTATTGATACAACATTCTTGCAGAAACTCCTTCTTCCATTTAAGCACAGCGTCCAGGGCAAGCTTGAGTTCTGCACATTCAATAGTTGTAGGGTTTTGAGATGCTTCCTTAACAAAGCAAGCCTGATATGACATGACTAGTGACTGAGGAACATTTATCAATTTATGTGATTGATCAATGGACCCCCTTTAGTGAGCACCACTGTTATAAAATTGGCGTTATTGTTGAGATACGCCATAAGCAATTTTACGCAGGGTTTAACCCACTGAGCAATGGGACCAATGATATGAGGAACGTTACCCTTGAAACAACAGAAATAAACTTATTTTAATAAATATGGAGCACTTGCTCCCACTATACTTCTTTATTTAATATAATACACACATTAGATCCTCACTGTTTTGCTCACTATAAACTATCAACAACCTAACCTCTTTGATCATCTCATCTTGCTTGTATTATAGTGACTTCAGATGATACCACTTTCATGGCTTAGTAATTCACTTCGCCATATCTCATTGGTTCTGCCAATTCTTCATTCATTAATTTCACTATCGCCTAATTCGAGGTGATTTCCCAACAACCCATTATCGCATTATTTTGAGGCACTTAAATAATCATACTCATATAAACTCGGTAGAATCCATCCATTCTTCCATATCGACTTAGTTCATATCATCCAGTCATATCAGAATTGCGACAACATCCATGGACTTCTTGTTATTGAGAAAAGTGACAACACTGGTGCCCACACAAGGATACAATTGCACAATCTCATCCACTAACATTGCAGCATTTACACCCTCTAATGCAGCCACATCAATGGTGGGACTGTCTTTAGCACCAACGTTATGCTTAAGTATTTTCCAGGGATACAGTGTTTGTACATCTCGGAAGAATTCCAACTCTGTATTCTTCTCTCCCTTCAAGGAGGTTGGCAATATCACTAAAGGTTTGTTGGTATAATAAATTGTCAGTTTGGGGCTTGGGCCTGACACAAAGGGACTCATTATATTTAACAGGGACAATAAGAATGACTCATTGGAGGTAGAGTGTCCCATCTTTACTCCACTTGAACTTTTCCCTGTTAAGTCAGGAGTGGCGGTACTGCATAGGCCTGTGGGTTTCCAGAGCTTTTAGCTGCATAATGGCCTATTCACCGCAGGAGAAACATGTATTCCTATATGGTTCACATAGTTGTGATGCCCCTAGAAACACAGATTGGATTTAAACAAGGGTTTGTAATTTAACTGAGGATAAGCTGAGTGGCCATAATGCGGGTGGAAAGGATTAGCTGAAGGGTTAAGTGCCCATGTACTAACCAACAAATTATAGCTATATCGTTGTTGGCTATTACCCACCAAAAACTTGGTAGCAGTTGCGGGGCTTTTCATTACACGTTGGGTGCACTAAAAGTGATGAATAGGTGGCGCAGAAATTGAATGATTTTTGTAAAAAGGTACATCATCCTCCAGTATAGTTGATATGACATAATACAAATCGTGATAGGCTTCACCACAGAGGTCATTGCAACGCACACCTCAGACTTAGTCAAAGTCTCACCCCAATTAATATGTGGGCTTCCGCAATAAAATGATCAGCAAACGCAGTGAGGGTTTTGTTGTGGCGGAACCAATGGTCAAAAATTCAGCTTCCGCTGTGACATTTTTCAGAACCTCCTAACAACTGAAACACAGTATCCTTCACTTCTTGGTATGTGGCGGAACTAAATGGAAGATAGAAGATAACTTGGTTTGCACTACCAACATCCAAAGTGGATAGTACAATTTAGCTTTATGCCAGTCCAAGGCTCCTTCTACCACAAACTCAAATCATTTAAAGAAGCCATAAATATTCCCTTTACTGTCAAATGGAGGCAGCTTATCAAGGCAAACCTTCTTCCTAACAACATAATCCAGTTTGCACTCAGCGCAGTGTAGCCGCTCAGTAGTGTCAACAAAGTGATTATCAAGATGGCCAACTTGACCACTAACCAGGTGCAGCTGATGGAATGCCTTGTCAATCTGGTCCATTATGCCCTTATTTTCCTGTAAGCATCTTTTGTTTCTTAAGTAGTGTATTCAGAACGAGCTTTAGTTCCACATATTGAGATAGCTCAATAAACTGGGATAGAGTCACTTCATTTTTTGTCAGTTGCGCCATTGCTTGGCGAATAAACAAATATTATTTTCTAAAATGTCGGTCAATGGGACCCTGAAGTGAGCACCACTGTTATATTTTGGCGGTATAGCAAAGATACGCTGAAGATTTTTGCACAGGATTACGCCCACTGAGCAATAGGACCAATGGTATAAAGATTGTCATCCCCAAAACAATGCAATAAACTTTCAATAAATATGGAGCAGTTGTACCAAAGACACTTCTTAATTAAATCTAATACTTTAAGTGGATCCTTCCTGGTCCACTCACTTTCTTCTTACTAAAAACCTTTTTCCTCTTCAATCATTTCATATTTCTTATATATCAGCAACTTCAGAATATACCATTTTATTGGCTTAGTAATTTGTGCCTCCATATCTCATTGGTTATGGAAGAGTTTATCAATTATTAAATTAATAATCTCCTAGTTTGAGGCAATTTTCCAATTATTAATTGTGCATCAAAATTTCCTAACCACCTACTCACTATATCTTCGGTGTATTCCTTCTATACTCTAAGGTTGACTTTGCTCATCAACTTGGATAGTTGATAGTACTAATATAGACCTAACCACGATGGTTAACCAATGATCCGCTGGTGATTATTATGGTTTATTGTTTAGTCATATAGATTTCTCAACATTGCTGTTGATGACCACAATTTAGGGCGCATGTGGGGCAAATGTACATCAACTGGACATGGGTGATCATTCCCTAACAGTTCCCCGCTGATTCACCAATCTAGAGCAGCAGGCTAAGTAATCACTGAGAAAATCAATAAGCTGCTGGAGCAAGGAATGCTCAAACTGTCAAAGAGTCCATGGGCTTCACTCATCCTAATTGTCAAAAAGAAGGACAGTACCAACTGGGTATTGATAGACTACTGGAAGCTTAACAGCGCTATCAAAAAATGACTCATATCTCTTGCTAATAATTGATGATACCTTGGATTGGTTGAAAGGAGTTCATTACTTTTTTTCATGAATTTGATATTAACTATTGGAAGATTGAGTTGCCCTTAGAGGAACAGGAAAAATGTTCCATTATCACGTCCAAGGGGCTTTTCCAACTTCCCAGATGCCACAAGAGCTGTGTAATGCCCATCTATGTTCCAACAGGCGATGGACACTATCCTTAGAAACTTGAAGCTGTTTGCATTCTTGTATACCTCAATGATATCAATGTCTTCTCCTGGGCATTTTTGGAGCATCTTACACATTTGGAGGAGGTATTCCGCCAGCTTGCCACGGCCAACACTAGGATCAAACTACATAAATGCCACTTCTTAAAGACCAGCTGGAATATCTAGGGTTTGTAGTGGATGCAATGGGGCGTAAACCTCAATCTGTCAATATGGAATCTATTTGGAAAATGACTTCACCAATCAGTAAACGGGACATACAAGTATCCTTGGGGTGGTGGGCTACTACCCGCGATCCATCCCTAATTTCAGTTGTATCAGTAGACCTTTATTTGAGCTGCTAAAGTAGGATTCTGTGCTCAAATAGACTGAACGCCAACAGTGCTCCTTTGGCACCCCTTGTATGGAACTGGTCAGTGTGCTGGATTATGCTATCTAGTTTTGATTAAAAAATCATTGTTTAGACGGATTCATCCCTTTCCGCCGTGGGGGTGGTCCTATCCCAAAAGGACAATGAAGATGAGGAGCTTCCAGTTGCATACTGCAGTCAAAGCCTAAATTGCCACAAAGGTAAATTATCATAACCAAGTGTGAGTGCTTAGCGGTGATCTATGCATATAAGCTATTTAGGGCGTAATTTTATGGAGTGAAGTTTAAAGTCATAACGGATCATGCTTCAAAAACTTTTCTTTCTCGTTGCAAACACTTTTGCAACCTATTCAATTCAAGACTAAATCTAACTTGATAATCTCACAGAGGAGATTAGTCTGCGCCCATGTCAGGGAGCAGTTGGGCAAGCAAGGTAAGAGGAGCAGGCGGAAGGCCCGCGGCCTCCAACGTTTGAAAACGCCCCAGAGAATCTGGCGGAATAGACAAAAATCTCAAAAAACTAGCAGTCACGCTTTCCCCGGAGATACTCACGTGGCAAGCATGATGCAACCAGTACCTCAACATGCCACATTCCCAGCCACTTTTGTTGGTGGAATTCGGAGTCCGTGTGTATCTGGACATCCAAAAAACGGCCTTATGGGAAAAATTTTGTGAAGATGTACACAAAATTTTCCCAACCGCGGTGTACGTTGCACCTCACTCCATGTCACGCGGTTGGCTGGAACTAGGTTTCAAAAGCAAAATATCAGCAGATGAGGCTGCAGCGGTTCACATAGTGGTTGACCTCCCCAAAGGGCAACGGGTCATCAAAACCAAACGCACCAGATGGACAAAATTAAACCAAATTTTCCTCACATTTGACTTTTTGCCTACTATGGTAAAACGTGACATTTTGGAGCAACACCTGAAAGATGTTTTCGCCGTATATGGCGAAATACAATCTTTCAAAATGCAATGCTTCACGCTGATGCCACACCTTTGCACCAGCAAAGCCATCGCAGTTCTGACCCCAACTAAGGAGATTGAGAAGGACCTAATCCAGATCCCGCACTCTACTTTTATTGATATTGCAGGGCATACCACCCACCCATTCTGGGTAACCGTGGACAGCGCGCCCTCCATTTGCACCTACTGTGACGCGTTCGGCCATAAGGTGCACGCATGCCCCATCAAGGAGGGCGTCACATTCCAAGAGCACCCCTCGGCGGCCATGGCCAGTGGAGAGGCGCACTACGAACCAACCACAAGCACCAAGGAGGCTTTCCCATGGGGAGCACAAGGATGCTACCTATTGGTAAAGCCCATCTCCCCGCAGGAGTAGAAGAAGGCCAAGCAGGCCCGTAGGGCCACAGCCAAGGAAGCAGCCAAGGCCACCACTGCCATCCCACACTCACAACGCCAGGAGGACATGGAGACCTTCGCGGCAGAAGTGACTTGGGAATCCATCATCCAATCAGATTGGGAAGCCCATGCCAAGCAGGCCACTCAATCCGAGGATCCAATGGGAGATTCAATCTCACCCAATTTGCTGCACCCAAGCTTCAGTCGAAACTGACTTGGGACCTATCCCAACTGAAAAAAAATTTTTGCCCCACTCAACAGAGCACCGAACTCATCTGCACCGCAAAAAATTTGTCCGACATTGGGAAAACAAAAAGTGAAGGCCAAAGCCAACGTGACTCTTTCTGAAAAAATCAACAAAAACCCCAATAGCATTGCTGCTAACACCCGCGCTGCTGTGAAAGCCCGTGGGGACCTTGAAGAGGCTGGTGGGCCTGGGGCCCACCCCTCACACCTAAGGTGCGATGGGGGAAACCTTCACTCTAGGGACGTTGAATATTGCCGGACTCAAGTCCTCCCCATCCTGGGCTAGGAAACTGAGTTTTTTACAACACAATTTACTCGTGGATATCCTGGCCATCCAGGAGTCCCACTGTCCATGAGGTTCCAAGGAAGCTTGGAAAACAATGCTCCTCCCATCCTTTTTCCTTTTGGTCGAAGCACTGTGGGGTGCTAATTTGGAAAAATAATTTTTTCAAATTCACATCCTCAGAAACATTCCTAAATGGCCGAGTGCTCGTCATCACCTTCTTGTGGGCTGACGTTGCACACGCAATCATCAACATCTATGCCCCAAATGGTGCACATGAGCATCAGGAATTTTTCTCATCAGTCAAATCCCTCCCGCTACCCCCTGATTCTTTCCTAGTTGGCGACATGAACTGTTGGCTAACCTCACCAATGGACCGGTGGCCTCCCTCACCCCACGCCCCACAGGGTCACGTAGAACTACGTGTTCTAAAAGCCACCCTTGGGTTAATGGATGCGCTGCCATGACATGCCCCACTGCTTGAAAACATGACGCGTCCCCACATTCACAACGGCCAATTAAGGTCCATGACCCACATCAACCTTATTCTAACGCTGGCGAAATTCCAACCCCAAATCTCCCACTTCAAAACAATGAAAATGGAATTCTCCGACCACTAACTGGTCTCGATAACCTACCATTTACCTGTCAAAGTTGCAAAGGCCCCACATTGGTGCAAAATCTGCCCCCCTGAGCTCGCGTCGCCAGGATTTTCCATGTGGGTGGAAGAGGCAACTTTGGCAAAATTGTTTGTTGCACCATTTTGTGTGGACCCCATTTCCACATGGGCAACTTTCAAAGAGGACACCATCCACCACTATCGCCATCTCTCCTCCAGATGCTCCTGAGCCACATCAGCAGTTATCTCGTGAATTCTGGCAGAATTGGCCCACTTGGAGTCCAACATTCCAGCCACAGGATACAGCCCTGCATGGGGCTGGAAGTGGGCGGAGGCAGCCACCCACCTCAATGCACTCAAAAGGCAACACAAACATCAGGTTTGTGTCCAATACAGGGCCACACGCATCACTAAAGGTGACAAGTGCACCGCATACTTCTTTAAAAAAATTTCCGCACCACACCAGAGCGTGGCCTGCACACAGGTGTGAAGATTGGTTAATTCCATTGTGGACACACCGGCCAAAGTGGCAATCAAAATGCAAATTATTACTCCAAGTTATACCAAGCTGAACCAATTCAGCCAGCTGAAATGGTGGAATTTCTTGACCGAGCTCATATCTGCACCGTTTTCTGATACCCAGAAATAATGAATTTAATTGCATTGAACAAATTATGGACAGCCATTCACGGTGCGCCAAACCAAAAATGCCCAGGCCCAGATGGCATTCCATATGAATTCTACAAAAAATATTTCAAATATATATCCCCATTGCTGCTAGCCTCACTTAACCAAAGCCTGTTGGAAACGCGCCTCCTACCAGGAGGACATGAGGCCTTTACTGTCACACTCTTCAAGAAAGGGGATAAGCTTGACTTAGCCAACTGGCGCCCCATTTCTCTAACAAACACAGACACCAAAATTTTAACAAAAATCATGGCTAACCATTTAGGGACTGTAGCATCTGCCACCATCTCCCCAGAACAATTCGGTTTCATCTCCAGAAGGTCGATTTGGGATAACGTGCACTCTGTGGCTAATGCATGTCAGTCCACAGCCTCTGGGGCACTGGTATTCTTGGACCAACAAAAGGCCTATGATATAGTAAACTGGGAATACCTAAGGGCCTGCCTCCATCAATTCCGCCTACCCCCCCCCGCTTCATAAACTGGGTAATGCTGCTCACGAAATCTGCGACAATGGCAGTGTGTGGCCCAGGCTTCCTAATGGAAGTACTTCCCTCAAAGGGGCTTGCGACAAGGGGACCCCTTCAGCCCACTCTTATACAACTTCAGCCTTGACCTACTACTGCGAAATGTGAATGCCCAACTCACTGGGATCCATGTGCCAGGCCAAACCCCAGTCAAGATGATGGCATTTGCAGATGATTGCGTGGTGGGGGTGTCTAATAACAAAGATGCACGCGCGCTTGAAGCCCTCATCCAGGAATATTCCTGGGTAAGCAACGTGGCACCGAACGCCTCCAAAACCAAAATCATCCTCCTTGGTCAGTTTCAGAAATGCTGGGCCCCAGCAATTAGTTCCCAACCCGGCCCATCTGCTCGCCCACGTCCACGCCTTACTAACTCAACACACACCGCTCCACTGGTGCTCCCCTTTGTGCCACGACCTACCATAGGACCGGTACGCCATCTGGGCGTGTGGATGGAGGCAGGTGGATACGCGTCAGCAGTAATGGAGGGCCATATACTGGACAACGTGACGAAGCGAATCGCTTCTCTCAGAGCCCACCCTACTACCCTCACTGTCAGGGTTGTTCTTGCCAACTCTATGCTCCTATCCAAAGTCTGGTTCGGAGCCCACGCCATCCCCTTCTCCCCAAGCTTCTTCAAATCCCTGTATGCTTTGCTACAAGGTTGGCTTTGGTCAGGCCGCCCTCCACCAGTATGGCTAGAGGTCATGTTTGGCCCTCATCGTCAAGGTGGCATGGGCCTGCTTGACTTCAAAGCCCATGCTGCCAAGATCCTGGGCACCTGGATCGCGGCCATCACCGCTCCTACACTCCCATCCCAACACTGGTCCCGCGCAGCCCACTCCAACTTCTCCCAAGCCTTGGGCCTCAACAATCCATCAAACCCCCACTCCCTGATGAAATACCTCGCATCACACACATCGGCCACAGGTCCTCACGGGACTAAAACCCACTACAAATGAATCCTACTCTCCATGCGAAGCGCAGAGTGGAGAATTTGTATTAGTGGACATACAACCCAAAGAGGCTGCCCCTCTCCTCAGTTCACACAAGATGTACAGGGGCTACCCATCCATGATGGCGTGATCCCCATTCGACCCCATGTCCTATCCAGGGTGGATTACCTGGACATGATGGACATCCCTTATTCCACTGAGACCCAAAAGACTATCTGGAAATACGCACACCATCCTCTGTTGCAGCCTCAAGTCCGCTCCCATGTGTGGCGCTGCCTGAGGCGGGTGTATCGTACAGCTGAGTGCTCTAACGCTTTACACTCATCCTGTGTCGTGTGTGGCCAGTATGGAACGCTGTTCCACCGCCTGGAGAAGTGCCCCACCTCTAAAGTGATATGGCGCGAAGTTCAACGTCTGCTGGGCCAGGATCAAACGCATCCCTTCAGTCTGTCAAAAGATATGTTTGCTTCATCAATGGCCTCCCCCTTTCCACCCTCCCTCCGTGCTCTGGTGGTTGCAATCGCCATGTGGACTATCCACACGATTTTCTTTGATGCCATCGCTGGCTCCATCCCCACCCTCCCAGAAGCTGTCCACAGATTCCGGTCTCATTTGGTGGACCACTTTCAAGCATGGATGTTTGGATACCTCTCACCGCGTCGCCGACAGCTGGTCTCCTCCTGGTTCCCAGTCTGGTTCATCAAATCAGACCCCATCCTCCACACGTGCTCAATAGTGGCTATTGCCCCTTCACACGTTCCTTCCCCCTCCCCATAAGTGGCGTTCCCGCTGGCAACAAGAGATAGCATCGCGTTCTGGGGTGTCTCCCCTGATACTAAGTTTGTCTTTCCTGAGTCATATTTAGAAGTGTCCATCCCATGGTTGGCCTTCCCCGCAATAAATTTAAATTTAAATAACGGATCATGCTTCATTATTCTGGTTGCAGAACCTCAAGGAGCCTGAATGGTGTGTATCCCAATGGTCCCAAACTGCAGGCTTTTGGCTTTGAGATCCTCCACTGACCTGGAGCAAAACACCAGAATACTGACTACTTATCAAGTTATGGCAACGTTTGCCATCACAGCAGATCTGAGTGATGTGATGTACAATAAAATGTTCAGCAGAAAATATGATGATGAACCGTCTCAACTCATAAAAGAATTGAATGAGATGATATCAAATACCTTCCAATAGAATGGTGAGTTATGCACGTGGATTAGTGATTCTACAGTGAACTTCCCGCAACCCTCAGCATGGCCTAGCATAAACATGAGTTCACATAAGGCAGTCAGACATGGTGGCATGTGCAAGACGTTGGAATCGTTGCTCCATCAGTACTATTGGTAAAGCATAAACTTTAACGTGCTTGAAGCCATCTCCTGCTGCCACCAGTTCCAAGTGGAGAAGCCATTCCACCAGAAGACTTCATACTGGTTAGTGAAACCATATTTTGCTTGACATACAGTTTCCCATGATGTTGTTGGACCTCTGCCAACAGAAGCTAACTAGTAAAAATACATTCTGGTGGCAATTAACCACAGACTAGGTGGGTTGAAGCACGGGCAATATGGGATTTGGGGACAGTTATAGTGGCCAAGTTCATAATAGATGTATAATCCAGTGACATAGCTATTTCAATTCATCCTTACCAATAATGGAACTAATTTCACCTCGCACATTCTTCCAGAGTTGAACGAGCTGATGGGCATCCGCAGGGTTCTGATGACTCATACCACCCCAAGCCCAACGGGATGGTTGAGCAAGTAAATGGGACCTTGGTGAACATACTCTGAAAATTGGTAATGATTGACTTCCTAATTGGAGTTCTTTCCTTTCCACCACTGTTTTTGCATAAAATATTAGCTACCATTCTGCCATGGAGAAGAGTCCCTTCCAATTACTATATGGATGACACCCTGCTCTTCTGGCACTGCTTTATGCTTGCATAGAGGATATTGGCGAGTTGGATCCCCAACGTTACTTAACTAACCTAGTGTACACATCAATCATATAGGAACTGAGGCTTACACCTTCTATCTGGTTATAAAGATAAGGAATCAGGCTGACAATTGGGAGTGACGTAGCAGGCTAGCTCAGTTCAAAGATGGAGAGTTGGTTTTATTTTATGACCATCATGGGTTTGGTTAGAAGCATTATTTGACCAGCATATGGTATGGTACTTTCAAAATCATGGAAAAAACAGGTGTCAACGCCTATAATATCAAAGACCCTGCAAGTGATTGGATTATTAACAAAGTGCATGAAAAGTTTCTGTGGGTATATAAACAAAGGAGACTTATCATCCAGTCAAGGGGGTAATATCAAGATTCTGATATAACTGTACAATAAGCCCTAATTAGCTATGGCAGATTGGCTAGAATCCGCTGACCATGATCAATAGTGTACTGATATTTGAGCGCCTTGGGATGAGTTAATATTGGGTCAGAAAGGTTTATTATTGGATCACCTTTAAATAAGATGATAAGGTGATGTCTACATTTGATGAATATTAAGTAGATTGTTTTTAACTAAGGCAATAGAGAATTTAAGAATACCATACTCTAACATAACTAATGAGAATATGGTGGAAAAAATAGTCTACGCCAAAGGAGCGGTATTGACTGAAGTCACTGATATTTAAGTGAGATGGGATGATTGGAGGGAGAAGTTGTTAATAGGAAAGAAAAGAGCAGAACATAAAGCATCTACTAATATTAGTTTAAATAAAGAAGTGTGGTCAGATCTAATTGCTTTATGTTTTTATTATATTTTTAAGTTGTCTTGAAAAACTGACGATCCTCAAATCATCTGTCCGTTGCTTGGTAGAATTGACCCTGTGTGACTCTTATGGCGTTTTCCAACAATACCGAAAAATCATAATAGGGTCCATATGATGAACCATTATCTTTTGGGCCTAGCGACTTAAGCAAGGGAGGTTGTGCTTGATTTTCTGATGATTAGTCATGCTTTCCATGAAAGATTCATAGATATATAAAAACGAAGCAATGCTGCCCTCACCTGGGATAAACTTGTCTTTAAAAGAATTTAAAATGGGACAGCATGAGTGTCCCATGAGGATCAATAAGGGACACCATTCAAGCTTTTTAAGACATGACAAAGTGTTGACTAGTTGCTGTTCCAAAGCAGCTAATTTGGGTTCATCTTCAACGAGGGGTTAAGAGGGCTACTCAACTGAACATTCTCCATATTAATATAAAGTTTGTGGTGTACAGGCTCCCCTGTAGTGAGCACCACTTGTTGGAATCCTGGCACTTTGGGTGCTCAAGTGCTTTTTGTCACAGGATAAAACAAACTAGCATTTTCTGCAGTATTGAAATACTCCATAGCTGATTAAGATGTTGGGATAAGCGTAGACAAAAGATATAAGTATTTTAATAATAAAATATAATTCTAAAATATAATCTTTTGATTTGGAAAACAAGCAATACTCTATTAGATTGACACATCCTATTATCTAAGATACTTGAAGGCTAATAGCAAGATGCATGAGAATTCATTATATGCAGAAAATAACTCAATTTAGCTAAATGACAATTTGACCTATCAGAACTCTTGAAAATCTTGTCACCTTGAAAGTGCTTAATTATGGTGTTGATAAACAGCCATTATGACGTATGCATTTGGTAACTTTCAATAATTGTCACTTAAATAGCCGCCTTGAAAATACTTTTAGTCTGGTTATCAGAGTTTTTTTAATGATTGGCTGGTAATATATTTTTATACT
Source organism: Massospora cicadina (assembly GCA_022478985.1). Classification (NCBI taxonomy): domain Eukaryota; kingdom Fungi; phylum Entomophthoromycota; class Entomophthoromycetes; order Entomophthorales; family Entomophthoraceae; genus Massospora; species Massospora cicadina. The sequence continues at coordinate 15,365 of JAKSZP010008801.1, forward strand.
TTAAATTCCTTCAGGTTATAAAAGGGGGTGATTTGTCCATAGGTGGTAGCAATAAATTTAAGTTAGTGCTTGGGTGAACTTCTAAGTCAATTGGCATATTCTGTGGGGTTTAGTGTAACCATATTCACAACAACCAGGCTAATTAACCGAGGGCTAAAAGAGTAGAATTATTAATCCAATTAGGATTATTGTACCATGAGTTATAATGGAGTATTTTAGTAATATTTTTTGAAATAATCCCACTTAGAAATTCTTATCAACTAGCCATACATTTAATTGTCTGACAGAAGTATTTTATTTAGTGGTTAATAAGTTTAATAACTAGTCAAACCAATTAAATTACTAAATAAGTAAATTAAATGGAGTATTATAGATGGCCATTAGAAGTTTAATATTAATTGAATAGTTGTATCAGCTAAATAAAAAGATTAAATTAAGTATTGTAGATATCTATCAATAATTTTAATATTTAAGTGATCCAAACAAAGATGATTTGTTAAGTCATGTTTCTAAAGATTCTCGCGGTTCTTTATAAACAGAAATTAACAATTTAGCAGGGATAAGAGTATTGGGACTCACAGCTGCTGTTGTAAAATTGGGGTTTTTACACCACTTTTAAATAAAAAATAGTATTTTTGTGATAATAATTATAAGTAGTTGGGTTTTATATGGCTTTTATTAAGTTACATCAAAGGTTAAAGAACCATATTCTATTTCTTCTTAGTATTTAAAGAAACTTGAGGCTAGAAGTGGGAGGTGCATAAAATTTATTATAGGCTTTAAGTACCCTAATTAAAAAAATATGGGTGTTTGTCCTATTAGAGCTCTTAAAACTCACCTTGCTTCAACTTGATGACAAATGTTGGGTCTATACCAGGTAAGATGAACACGTGAGGCAAGGATTTAATATATCTATAATAATCATCTCATGGGAAAATATTTGCAACTGGTGGGATTCCCTCCAAGGCTATAAAAGGGGATGGTCTCCGCTTAGATGTTTGAACTAAATTGTAAATGGGACAGGGTGGAAATTTGAAATATCTCTTCTGATTCTGTCATAGGTTTGGAGAAACCCTACTACGCACAATAGGGCTACTGGCCTGGGAATGGCCTTAGAATTATTGCGCTGATTTGAGGTATTTCACTGAGAATTGACCAGGGTTTTTCGAGAAACATCAGATTTATTTAATTTTAAAACACTCTTATTACAATATCAAACATGTAATTTTCTGACATACTCCCTTCAAGAGTGTTAGTGGGAGAATAAGGGCACAAGAACTGGCCACAAAATTGGTTGACAGTAACTCAGGTAGAAAGGAATTTCATGAAGTACTCATCCCCTCATTTATATGTGACTAAAAAGTCCTTCCCAGATATTTCAGGGCAACAGTAGATGATTTTCATGCCGCACTACCAGTTGGGATGAAAAAGCACCCAAAGGGTGAGCCAGAATTCCAGGGGCATTGCCGCACAAATGACGTTTAAGTGTGCTGGGATATGAGTAACAATAGATTGCTTATGGACCAGAAATGTAAAAGATAACCCAGCGAAAAACAGGCTATTGCAGCCCCAGGGAAAATGGGCTTGGCCATATGGAGTTGGAGATTAGAAAAATTTCATAATGTTTTAACATGATAGGCCCAATTGACTATGGTGAGGACCAAATCTAATAACATGACTGGGACAACCCAGTTGATATGAGGCCTGTGGGGCCACATTGCAAATGTCACAGGTATATGGTAAAGGAAAATTCAAACTTATTGAAAAATTTGAGCATGGGAAGACTTTTAATGGATTTTAAAATATGAAATTTGACTGGCAATTTCCTCAGTTTGTTACAGTTACTTAAATAAACGATTAATTTGATAGAATAGCTTAGGAAAGTGAAAAATTGTAGCTTCAAGATTTTACCTAACCTGATGAACTTTGAGCGAGGGGGAAATGAACTGATTTTAAACTGGCTTCAAAGGTATTGGATGTGGGATGAGTCACTGTTGGTTTGTCCACATATACACAAATTTCATACTTTCTTTGGTTACAATGACAAGAGCGATGGCGTCCTACCCAATGTACAGTGGGAATTTCCAAGTCCACCCCACATAATGGCAGTCCCATGAGGTTGGGAATGGGTTTGAGGACACCCAACCCACCCACATATGGTCACTCTGGCATTCGTTTTGACTAAGCAAGGTATGTCAGACAAGGATTTTTGATGCTTTTGGGGAGGATATCAAATTGGCGACAACATTTCCTAATAGCCCAATGCCATTAGTGAGCTTTGCAAAGATTTGACATTAGATGCTTTGTTTACTGAAAGTATGCGCCCATTGGCTTTGTTGCTTAGGGTTTGGGGCTCTCAGGCCTTGATGCAAAAGGCTCGTTTTATTGACTTCATTTGACCTTTTACCCCATGAAAATGCCAACTCTTTGATAGCTTGATAATAATTCCCATGATTATCAGTATCAAATTGGATTAAGTTAATATGGGATGGGTGGCGAGGTCATCAAAAGGTAAGCTGTTACCCACCACTCATCCACCACATGAGCAAGGCTGCCCTGTGAAATGAGGGGGGCAGCTGGCCTAATCAGACCCTTCTTGGATGGGAAAGGAAACGCCATCCATTCTAAGCGGAGGGGGCACTCCCCCAGACTTGCAAAATAGGTCCAGCTTCTCACTTCTAGGAGTGACATGTTTGTGGTAGTACATCACCAAGGTAGATACTTGGAAGGAAGGAAGAAAGAGGGGTCTGGACCTCATTAGCTGCTTAGCCCTCTTTAGTGACAGTCTTTTCCAAGTTGGTCATCGCCTCTTATTGCAACTTAATGATGTGCTGGGCCACCTTCTTCATGGCATGCTCAGGATCAGTTCTATAAGAGAAAATATCTTTGGCTAGTACATCTGGCACTTAGGTTATTGACAATACAACACATGTAAATGCGATATTTTAAGAATTTGATGCTAGCTGATACAGTAGGCAATGAGGGCTCTGGGTAAGTAGAGATCCAAAGAAGAGGGTCTGAAGTGGCATTTTTGGAGTATAGATACCAGGGTTCCATTGGCTCTTTTCATGGTAACATTGGTAGATGGGCTATAGGGGGCTGAGAAGAGAAGCTTTATTTTCATGGAGGTAGCAAGGATCTTCACCACTCTGGAGGTAAAGTTTTTTCTATTGTCATAAAGCAGAATCTGGGGGCAACCATGGAGAGCGAAAATATACTGATGGAGGAAAGTGGCTATGGCCTTAGCAGTTTTAGCAGGGAGAGCCACGTCTTCAACCCATTCCAAAAGTGATATATACCAGCCAAGATATAGCAGTTTCCCCAGTAGTCTGGGGTAGAGGACCAATCGCATATAGACTTATTATGTAGAAGGGTTGTTGGGTAGTAATAGGTTGGTACTTATACCTGTTTTTGAAGCAGGATTGTTTCTTGCAGGTCAAACAGGCATCCAGGGCTTCAATTATGGTCTCCATGATTTCCTCTCATTAGTAGCGCTCTTTTACCCACCCATAGCTTTTTTTGAACCTTGATATGCCCTATAGTAGAACGGAATCCAAGATGACAGGTATTCGCTTTGATGACCTGAGATAGAGAAATCAGTTTGTCCCTACTTTTTGTATAGCTTCCTGCTCTCCACCTTGGTGTTGTGGGAGTGCCAAGCTAAATTCTTCTGTACAGGTTCATCCTCATCATCCCATGTCTCGAGAGTCATTAGGAGGTCATGCAGGCTCTCAGCTTCACTATTGTCTAAGTGAAGAACTGGAAGTCAGGTCGCCCCATTGACATTCATGTGGCGTGTCCCATCTCGGTGCTTAATTGTCATGGCATAATGCTGGAGTTTCAACGCCCAGAGAGCCAACTGTCCAGTGGGATCTTTAATGTTATGCAACCACTTCAAGGAGGCGTAATTGTTAACTATTTTTAAAGAAATCTGTAAAGGAATGGAGATATGTACTTTACAGCAAGCAAGATATCAAGGCACCTTTTCTCAGTGATGCTGTAGTTGCATTCAAGTTTTTAGAGCGTCTTGCTAAAGTAAGACATGGGATGATTGATCCCATGCTCATCCAATTGAGCCAAGTTAGCTCCAATGGCATAATTAGAGGCATCCATGAACAACATAAAGGGCTTGTTATATACATAATGGCGTAAAATTAGCCTTTGTTGCAGCAACTTCTTCAGGGTCTCCTACATGGCCTTTTGTTCAACACCCCAATGGAATGGAGTGATCGTAGCCAAGAGAATTACAAGGGGCTCACTGAGCTGGGCGAATTTGAGGATGAATGACGGCAATAACCATCATGCCCAAAAAAAACTTGGATGTTGTGAAGGGTTTTTAGCTCTGGCTTCATGGATATAGCTTCAACATTATCTTGTAGAGGTTGAATCTCATCATGAGAGATAGCGTGACTAAACAAGTCCAGCTTCTTCTGGAAGAAAGTACATATTGATGGCTTCAACTTAATGTTAGAAGTCCGTAGGCTTTAGAACATTTCTGTTAGGTGTGTAAGGTGCTCGTTGAACGTTTTGGAACATACTATAGTATCATTCAGGTAGATGATCACACAACTCAGCTTAAAATCTTAGAGAATATGATCCATTGCCCGCTGAAAAGTTGCAGGCACATTGCACAACTCCTGAGGTAGCTGAGTGGGTTGGAACAAGCCCTCGCTACAGATAATGGCACACTTTTCCTGATCCTGTGGAGAAAGGTCCATCTGCCAAGACCCACTAGCCAAGTCATAGCAGAAAAAAACTTGGGTTCTAGAGAGCTGGGCTAGAGCGTCGTCAACATGGGAGATAGGATGACTATCCTTTTTTGAGGTTATTCAGTTTGTGGTAGTCCATAACTACCTGATGACCTCCATTTTCTTCTTTATCAGTAGAAGAGGAGACGACCAAGGGCTTTGAGAAGGAACCAGCAACCCAGCTTCCAGAAAGTATTTGAGCTCCGCCCAGAAATGAGCTCCTCAACTTTGGATTTTTGGTAAGTAATTGGATGGTGTTAATTTCTTGGTGTCTAGGTCTGCTGTCGCCAAGTTGGATTTGCACAGGGTATATCCACTGAGCAACCCAATTGAATGATATGAGGATCGCCGATTCTTATAATAAACTAAATAAAATATATATGGAGCTATTTGTCCCTTATTTCCTCCTTTATTTTATTTATCTCACAGACCATTCTGCGCTTCTCTTTCTCGTAACAGATTATCCCCCCTGTAATCTTCCATCAGGCTCTTTATACCTCGATTTCCCAGCTGGATGCATCCTCAGCTTGGTATCTTCTTATTCTTCATCCTATTTGAGCTGCTCTCGTTCTTATCAAATCTCAGCATGATCCCTATCAATTTTCCAAATGCTCTCATTTCGCTCAAATATAATTATTGTATCCCCTTTTCGTAAATCTCAAGACTCATCTCAATTCCCCTATGATCTGCTGATATGGGTAGCATATTGTCCATTCATATCAACTTCCCGA
>JAKSZP010008802.1:0-20783 GCA_022478985.1 Massospora cicadina
ATTCTGAGAAAATATCTCCCAATATTTTTTGAATAATTGGAGAACATCTTCTTGCTGATTCTTGTTCAGATCATTTAGCTGCTCACAATCCACTAATACATTGATGCTTTTTGGAAGTTTCTGCCAGGCAAACCCATTTCAGAAAATGATTCTAATTCATGAAAGGCACTAAGTTTTGCTTTCAGGAGCAAGTGTAGAATTTCAATGATCTTTTTCTTTTCAATTTTCGTCAGTTGCTCTCCTAGATTGGCTAAGAGTATTTGTACTTCTTTGTGACCTAGCATTAAGATCCCTGTCATTACCCATGGTTCAATCCTTGATTTTCCCCATGGATTGACAATTCCCCATATAGCTGTTTGGGGAGTTCCATCATTAACCCAGTGCTAACTATGATTTGGGCTCCCAGCGGAATAGTGTTTGTTGTGTTTGTCATTAAATGTGTTCCACAATTCTACATAATTCCCATTGTTATTGCTTTTCATTTGTATCCAACTAATTTATAATGAATGGGTATAATAACATCATTATAAATCAAGTTGACAAAATTATTCCTCTTCATCAGCGGAATTTCTCCCTCCTGCTGGTACACCAAAGGCAACGTCTGCCCCAATATTGTCATAGTGTTTTCTTCAAATTTGCATTTTACCCCATACTTCCTCAGAAACTCCATCCCAATAAGTATATCATAGTTTGGACTGGCCAGCACTATGGCGAGATCTGACTCCACTATTAATACAAACTGAAGTGGTAGTGCACTGTAGGCTCCACATGAGATGGCAATGTCTGGTCCAACCACTCCATACTCTTTTTGATGCTCCAAATCTGATGAGATCTTCATATTTTCTACTAATTTGGTGGAAACTATGTTAATTGGCGGTCCACTATCAATAATTCTTGTACTCTTATTCTATTGACAAGAATATTGAGATAGGTACACTCTATGTACTACAATAAAATACTTACTGAATAGTAAGTGGCCTTATTTTCTGAATCAAGTGTGTAAATTATTTGAGTGGATAAATCAGGGAATGACTTCTTGATTGCGCTGATAGGTAAAGAAACGTCTGCCTCATCCAACTTCATTATGACTAAGTCTTCAGGACTCTCAGTGGATCTAATTTCTCTGCTAATTGTTGTGAGTAGAGTCAAGAAATCTCATTAATGATTTCAGGGTCAAAAAACCTTTACTTTGGCACAGGTTATTGCATTAACATCCATGTTAATCACCTGATGGAACGGATCATGCGCATCATCATCCACAAATAGGTCAGAGATATCATTTTCATCATTAATTATATCAGGCAGGACTGGTTTATCAGCAGTACTAAAAAATCACTGGTCTAGACTGCTGGTCCTTTTTCCAAATATGGACCAGTTTCTTTGGTCCAAATGAGATTGATCTGATCTTTTAACTTTTTGTCCTGACACTGGGTAATTACATGACCAGGTTTCCCACATTGGAAACAGCGGATTGAAAATTTGTCCACTCATTTTTGAACTAAGGGTTTACTTCCCATCACAATTTGACTTTAAGATCCTTTAGATGGTTCTGTAAATTTGAAAATATTTTGAGCCTTAGTTTGGATTACTTTAAAAGTGCAATTGGTAGCATCAAACATGGCTCCAAGAATCTTCAGATGGTCCACCATCTGCAAGGTTGTTGTTTGGGTTACTAGTGCTGCCACCATAATCTGATCTAGTTCTCAGTAGGGCCAAAGTGCTGTCTGCATGGCTATGCATGCATTAAAGTCAGTCAGCACATTCACCCTGCCAAGATCTGAAATTCTTGGTAAAAATGGTCGGCAAAACTAGCAAGTATCTCATCATTGCGGAATTGTATACCCATGAATTCCTATTTGTTATTTGCCATCCAAGTTTGACTTTCAAACTTCAACATGATCGCTTCTTTTTCTTCAGCGTATGACCAGTTGTCCCTATTAAGGTGAGGTAGCACCAGATTCTGGAAATCAATGCTAAGATAGTTCATTACAGTCACTGTTTTCTGACAGTCTGTATATCCAAACATGGTAATCTTAAAGTGGCGGAAAAACGCTGAAGTGTTATCCCAGTGAAAGGTGGGCAACTTTAGCATATTTCAAAATTCTAGTTGCTTTACTCATAGGAGAATCTTGCCCAACAACTCGAGTAGCCATAGGAGTGAATTTGGGAATTATATCTGACACACCAGCAACTGATTTAGGCATATTTTGGATCAGAGGGGTCTTTCCAATTAGAGTTTTGCACGCATTTTCATCAGCCTTATTTGCCTCAAATTGCGCACAATCACATTTTGATTTTCCAACTCCTTAATATGCTTCATCATTTTCTCCATATCCTTATAAAACCACTGGATGCATTCTCAGTCCACTTCACAATCAGTATTTTCAAATAAAACTTCCTTAATAAGTTCACCCTATTTTCACTTCAAAGAGGTAACTTTTCCACATAGGTAATTATTTACAGTTCCAACTTGTTTAAGCATCTTTTCTGCATGATTACATGCTCCTCCAAGGTATTAACTTCAGCTTGAGATGCCACACTAAGTAAATTCTGATTGACATCTTGTAACTCCATCCAGAGCTTCTGAAGCTTATCCTTATAAAATATTGTGGTTTAAATTGGCTTTTGACAACTCAACTACCCTCTGTAGTGAGCACCAATTATTAAAATCTGGGCTGCTAGATGATTACTCGCTTCTGCACCCTGATTTCAACTGCACAGATTCTTGAGCACTTGCATTGATTGTTTGATGATATATAAACTGGGGCGATGATAGTATCATGAAAATCCAAGGATTGCTTGCTTGATTAATTGATTCATGCATGCTTAATCGGGCTGAAGTTTGGGCAAAAGGATCATCAATTTTGCCAGTGGCTTATGGTATTTTGACTATTTGGAAACTCACTAGGCATCCTCAAATAGCCCTGACTCTTCTGGCCAATTTTGGGCTTGATTTTCCCTCTGTAATTGGGAACTTCAACTGAGGCAGGCAAAGTTGCAAGCTATGGATCTTGAAATCCCAACTTGCTGACACTCTCCAAAGGTAACTTAAGATAATAACTGGAATGAGGATTAAATAAAATAGATCTTTATTAGACTAGATTATCTGATAATTATTCATTAGGCCAGGTGCTGGTATTTATACCTCTAGGGCATCTCTTGGACACATTCAAGCATGCAATCTTACAGATTATTTTCCACCTTAGTCTGGCCCTTGAACTGACATGACTGAGACCTATTGCTAGGTTTATTGGTGGCAAAATACTCTCATATTTGGGAGGATTTCAGGGACAAAAATTGCAACAATGAGCATGAAAAATGGTCCTGTGATCATCTCAAAATGAGTTTAATCATACTGCTGATGTAATATAAATTCTGGGAAATTTTGGTCAATTTAAGAAAATGATATACCCTTTCTTTAGCACTAGGTGGTCCCAACCTAAAGGGGGATACACCAATATATGACATACCCTTAATTGGGCCATTGGCAGGCCTCTCTCAATAGCATTAGGTACTCCCATTTGGGTGGTCCATGTGCAAGTGCTATCATGCCAGTTATGCATATTGACATATAAAAATTATTTTTGATAGTCAATTATGTTTTTGTCACATAGCTGACAAAATGACTCCCTAATTGGGATGTCAACTGTCCTCTTGATAGCTCTAGGTACTCTCATTTGGGTAGTCCATGTGCAAGTGCTATCATGCTGATTACATGTACTGACATACAAATTTTGCCCTAAGGCAGAAATCAGTCCAGCTCAATCATGTTTTCAACATACAGCTGATGAAAACAACTCCCTTATCAGGATGTCAGTTGTTCCTCTTGATAGCACTAGGTACTCCCATTTGGGTGGTCCATGTACAAGTGCTATCATGCTGATTACGTTCTTTTCATCTTTTTGTTCATATAATTTGTAGATTTTATCTTCATGTCAATCCCAAATAATTTCTCATGCTGATTTCTCAATATTGGTCCTTATTAGTTGGGACTAAATGCCAAGGTTTGGTGCAGCAATAATTGGCCCAACTTTGTGAGCGTATTTGTCCTGAGCTTCCTACTGAAAAATTGGATTGATTTTATATTGAGTTAATTGGCCCAAGCTGGGTAATTGCAGATAAGGTCAACCTAAATATGCAAGTGTATTTAGGCCAAGCTTTTAATAATATAATTAAATCCATATTGCAATAATCAGCCCTAGACATGTTATTGTAATAGGTTGTAATTAGAGTATTAGCTCAAGAATTAGGTGGGGAATCAGCCCAATTTGTTGATTTTTAAAGGGTTTAATTTGAGTCAACCACAGAATTTAACAATTATGAAGACTATTTTTAAGGTAGTTTGCCCAAAAGCCATGTTGAGTGGATTATCCAATGCTAGACAGGTGCTTCTTCATCTTGAAGATACTTTGATACTGGTAGAGGACACTTTCTCTATTCTCTTCTTGCAGATCCAAGCAGAGACTTTATAACAACAACCCAAGGATATTTGATCCTTGAACTCTTATCCCAAGAGTAATATTATATAACTAATATAAACCAACTAAGTTAATATCAAGTTTGAATCTAATTTTATTAAGGAATATTTAGGGTTTTTTATAGTAAAATCAGCACACAACTTTTCAGCTATCTGCTGGAAATTATTTGATTTCCTATACTAGTTTGACCCTCAAGCTTTAGGCACTGAATCTTGTCAGGTATCTTTGACTTGATCTTCTTAGGTAGTATAATCTTTGGCTGTTAGGTGACCAATTTATTGGTTTTAAGAACTCAAAGCTAATTGTGTTGGCCAATGATGATCCTACCATTTAAAACCAGCATTAGAATGCTTAGGTAGCTTCTGGTGACTCCATATCCATTCACTCTGAAAAATTTCCTATAATTTGACTATTGGGTGTTGCTCCTGCATCAAGTTCTTGCTCCATTTCATCTGGGATGATTCCCAACAAGAACATCTTTAGTTGGTGACTATTGTGGAGATATTAATTTGTTCTCTACAATAATTCAACTATCAGTTATTAATTCTTCATCTAATTCATGCTTAATATCATCAGAGATGATTTCAGACAATAACTTCTCTAGTTGGCAATTATTACCAAGATATATGATTGTAACTAATTGTCAAATTCATTAATTAGTCAATAGGTTGGATAATGTGGTCAACTGAAATTCCTACAACATAGAAAGTTCTAAATATAGGTTTATTGGTTTTTTAAAATAATTTTGTGTATATAAATTTAAATTTGAATTGTTTTATAATAGAAATCTAGTAAAGTAAAATGTAAGCTGCCTTTTTACACATTAAAAAAAATCCTAGAAATGAATGTTTTCTTGGATGAACTACAAAATTTAGTGAAAATCCATGTCAAAACTTAAAGTTTCTAGCTTTTGTAGTTTAAGAGATACTTGTTCAATAGTGTCTTTTATATAACTTATTATATTTTTGCTTTTTTTAACCGACTTTGAAAAGAAGGAGGTTATCAATTCGATCTGTATGTATGTTTTTTCTGTTTGTTCGCACATAACTGAAAATACTGGACCGATTTGGATGATCATCTCCAAAAATCGAGGATGTTTTAACTTAGGTCCCATTTTACTTTTGTAAATATTGGTCAAGTATCTGCCCATTATGAAAGTAGATATACAAAAAGGGCTCGGAAGCGATGGGTACTTGTGGGACTAAACAGTTCCGGATAAACTTTTTCTGGCATTGGTGAAGCGATAGCTCCGTTGCACATTTGATGTCCTATGGCTGGGGGTATGTTCAAAACAGTCATATGAGCTCATAGCGGGACGAGCTCAAATCATTATAGATGGCTATCATTTTTGCATAAGTTGACCAATAAACTCATCTAAATTTAATAAAAATGAATTATCTTAGATAGAGATCAATAAAAATTTATATAGATTGACTAATAAAAGCAACCAAATCTAATAAAATGAATTACTGTAGATGGCGATCAGTAAATTAAGCATATGTTGACCAATAAAATCATCTAAATTTAATAAAATAAAGTATTGTAGATGGTGATCAGTAAATTTAGTATAATTTGACCAAAAAAAGCAACTACATTTAATAAAATGAATTATTAGTATATTTGTTTATAAGATACTATATATAATAGATATGTAATAAGTTTTAATTTTATAGAGAAATAGTAAGGGGCAAAAACAATATATAGAGATAGTAATATTTAATAATGGTGGGAAAAGGAACCACTTTTAAAAATGCACTAATTTTTTGAAGGGAAAAGAGCTGGGGGTAAAGTTTTTTGGGAAAAGAAGAACCTTCTTAAAATTTTTTTTGGGGAAAAAAAGAACCCCCTTTAAAAAAAGCTCTAAAAAGTATGAAATAATTAAGAAATTAAGCCTACTCAATAAAACCCTTTTTAAAGTCGGTGCCATATTTTAATTGACTTATAATAGGTGTTTATAATTTTTATACTCAGTACTATTTATTCTAAGTTGCTTATAGTTTACACTTGGACCCAATCCAGATACCTTCTACATAATAAAAAAATTTCATTTACTGACTCACTGACTGACTGACTGACATCTGAAACCTTCGAGTCTGATAGGGTCAATCTATTTGGGTGAGTTGGTAAGAATTGGCGAATATCTATATCTATATATCTATATATTCTATAAAGTTTGGGAACGGAATGCTAATATGCAATTATTTAATATAATCATATATATTTATATCAGTTCTATATAAGATCTAGAACATGTATTTCTATTGGTAATTATATAGCAATTTGGCTGGGTATTTTCATATCCATCTACTTCAATTTTTTCATAGGTTTTAATAAGTGGTTAGTTTTTGGCTGTTTTGTAAGTTCAATAATTGGTTTTTGCTGAGTGGTGGTTTATTTTTTGGTCGATTCGATAGGCTCAATAGTTTCAGGTAAGTGATTGATGGTTTATTTAATTTGGCAGGCTTAATTGATTTTGGCTAAGTGGTTGTAGGTTGGAATTTTTAATAGGTTTAATGGTTTCTGAACTTATTGATAGCTATCTACCAATATAAAAACTAAAATAATTTAGAATCTGATTGATTTGAAAGGTTTATTTTATTTGGCCGAGTGGGTTGATGGTTTTTGGTCGAATCGATAGGATACAGTTTAGCTTTGGGGGAAATTAGTTATTGGCTGATTTGATAAGTTCAGTTAGATTTAGCTGAGTGGTTGGTGGTTTTGGTTGCTTCGATTGAGTAATTAGATTTAGCCGAGTAGTTATTGCTTAACTATATATAATTTCTAAATTAATCAATTCAAATCACCTGAAATTCTAGACACCGTAGCGAAGCACGGGTAACTCCGCTAGTAATTCAATAAACGTAGGTTTGTTGGGGTTTTTAGAATACCTTTTTTTAGAAAACTTTTTTCAAATTTGAATCATTTTAAAATAATCAATTTATCAAGGTGAATTTTAGACTACTTTTTCACACGTTAAAAATACTTAAAAAATCCTAAAAATGGAAGGCTTCTTAGTGGAACTAAAAATTTTGATTAGAATCTCCATACCAAATTTCAAATCCCTAGCTTTTGTAGTTTAAGAGAATTCTTGATTAATAGTTTTTTATATAGATTAAAGATTATAGATACTGATTAAAAATCGGCTCGAAAAAAACCTGAATGAATAATCTGGTGGAGGATTTAATATAAGCAAAGTTTAAAAGGTGCGTCATAACCCACGCTAAAAAAATTTAAACTCGCCGCCCAAGCTTAAACGGGTGAACTCAACGAAAGGCGCGCGAAACGAACTTTAGTCCCGGGTGGTAGAAGAATGGCCTATATTTAAAAGTATTTTTAACCGACTTTGAAAAAGGGTGAGGTTCTCAATTCAACCTGTAGATTTTTTTGTTCCCTGGTTTAAAGTTATTTGTATGTGGTTGGTAATGATGGCTTCAAACTGCGCTTATTAAAAATAAGATAACATGTACTACCAGGATACTATTGTAAACTTTTCTTATAAGTTGTCTTTTTCACTGACAACTTTCGTTAAGCTAAACTTAAGCTTAAGAGTGGCTTCGGGGTTAGCCTTATATGTGGGGTGTGATGGCTAAAGATTAGCTGCCATGTGGTTCGGTGCTGGCTTATATTAGTTTAAGAACCTAAGCAGCTTATTTATATCGCTAGCTTTAATTTGGTTACTTGCACGATCTCCATTGAATTACTACGCTGCGGCGTGCTCACGTCAAAGCTGATCTGATGGTTGATGTTTTGTACCATCTTACGAGGCAGTAACGGTTTTTATTTCGGCTGGTCATTAACTTCATTTAGCTTAAGGGCTTTTACCTACCCAATAAACAAGCTTTTTGGTTACTTTCTCTTATATTCTATCGTTTACGTCTAGTTTCTAATTTATGGTCGGTTATAACGTTCCGAGGTTTTAAGTTAAAGCCAAGGCAAAGCGCCTTGAAGTTGCTGCAGGTTAAAGCTTTATGGTGTTTTGGTATAGTTCCATCTTCACCCCTTTCAATATGGTATCCGGTTTTTCGAAAAAGCCAACTACCCTTTTAAACCCATCTTGGCTCGTTACGTTTGCCTCTACTCTTGTGAACCTTGAACGGCGGTTAATAAAATTTAACTTCTGGTTTGGTTGAGCTTTCCTTCGTTCGAGTAATTTTCTCACGCTAAACCTGTTCTAGTCTGGCGCAGCTTGCGAGATGGCGTCGAAGGCGGTTAAAGTTATGAACAGAACTCTGCCGAAGGCGTATGGGTGGGGGAGTTTCGTTGACAGGTTATTCGAGCTGGCCTATTCGGATGAGATCTCAGCGACGCGTTGCCCCAAGCCTGATTATTCAACCCCCCAGGAGTTGAACTTTGGAACGTCAGAAGTATCGCCGGTTGAAGTTTGCACCGCTTAACGTTCTACTAAGAAGGTGGGTTACTCGCATATTGCGGCGGGGTATCAGCACGGGTTTATCGCATATGAGGAGCTGGGTGCCAAAGCTAGGCTATGCGGCTTCGGCTTGAATACTTCAGGGCAGTTGGGGCTTGGGAAGCCGAGCCCTTTGGAGTGCGGCTTTGTCCCAGGGGTTGATGAGGTTGCTGAGATCCAATGTGGGCGGGAGCACTCGTTCATCAGGACGGGAAGCTCAGGTTTGTGAGTGGTTTATAATAAAGCTAAGCGAGTTTAGTCTTAGGCTGTGGCAATACAAATTATGGGCAGCTTGGGATGGGGCGGAGTAAAGATAGGCTTCCCATAGATAAGCCGGTTGAACGGCTGATCGAGCCCAGCTTTCGTGACCTCGGTTTGAGATTTCCGATTAGGCAAATCGCCTGTGGGCTTGACCACTCTATCCTCCTGTCAGGTATCGCGTTAACTTGGGGGGTCTAACCTTAGTAGAGGATGGCCTATTCGCCATGGGCTGGGGGGCTGATGGGCAGCTTGGGCTTGGGAAGGACCCGCCGGTTAATCAGGATGCGCCAACCCCCATCCCACTACGCTTCTCTCCGAAAGAGATTAAGAAGGTCTCGTCCTCCCACGACTGCACTCTCCTCCTGCTTGGTACGTGTTTTAGGCATCTGCATTAAGCAAACTTTAGAGTCCGGGAAGGTGTATAGCTGGGGGAATTCCGAATACGGCCAGGGCATGCACGGCGAAAAGCTAGACAGGGTAAACCTTCACTCGGCATGTAAAAGTTTTTAAACCGCTCTTAGGTTCTCGAGGCGACTCCGATATCGTTTGATGAAAAGGTGGTGGACGTGGCTGCCGGGGGCAGCTTTAGCCTACTCTTGTCAGGTATGGCTTCGTGAGCCTCGAAGGTTGATTTTAACTAGAGACGGGCAAGGTTTTCGTATGTGGGTTTGGTGTTTTGGGCCTCGGCGAGCGGATCACTGAAACTTTGATCCCCACCGAAATCCCAACCTTGAGAGATGTTCGTAGCATCTTTGCCTCCTCTGGAACCGCTTGCGCCATCAACGGTAAGCTTTATATAACTTTTGAAGTTTCTGTTGAATTATGAGTTATCAACGTTTCCCAGTACGGTCATGCCTACTTTAAATACAATTCATCTTGGCGCAATCTGCACTAGTGATTTACCTACACTAGGTTTACCCAGCCAGATAACTTAGGGCTGTTAGTAGCTTTAGTAGATAAACGCCAGTTGTTCTGATTTCCATTCTTATAGGCGTTTTTAAGGCGAACTTTAACTTTACCAGAAAGGCAATAAGGCTTACGCTAACGCTACAATTTAGATTGCGGTGAAGCCTTGATGTGGGGGCTTGGTTCCCCAGTGTCTAGACGGTTGGGGCTAGGCACGGCCTGTAACCACGCGTATACCCCTCAACCGCTTAAGCTTCCTTACCATCGCCTGAAGGTTGAGACGGTTGCCCTTGGCGGCCATTTTGGGTTGCTGCTCGGAAGCGATTGATTTGCATAAACTAATTTTTAAGTGGGTAGGGATAAAAATAGACGAATCCTCTATAAAAAGTTGAAAAAATAAAGCGGGGATAATTAACAGTGTTTTGGGGTTTGCTTTCAGACGACAACGTTTGGGCATAAATTGCTCAATGCAGAGCCATAACACGGGTTGGCAAAGTTGGTTGGTTCCAACTTATCCCACTTTGTACCATATCCATGCATCCCTTGTTGCCCAAGTAAAGTTTTGTCGGCCATCTTGGTATTAAATTGGAAGCTGTTTCATATTAAATTTTAAAGCTTCCAAGTATCATTGTTTGGATGACTAGGCGCTGGAATTAAGCCCGGTTCGAATTTATTTTTGGCTACGTCTGTAACTTTATCTGTCATGAAAATTTTGCAGTGAGATGTGATCACATCAGATCTCATGTCTTTATACTAACTGCCTATCCAAAAATGGTTACTTAATGTAAGTGTGTATCTGCTCGCTACAGGGGTCAAACCTGGGGCTTTGGTGTTATTAGCACTACACTCCAACCAACTGAGCTTATTTTTAGAACTTCATAGCTTTATCGAATAAACAATAATCGTGAAGGGTGGAAAATGGGGGTTTTGTCCAGGTATATAAAAAGCTGGGTAATGGTTACTCTAACCAACTGAGCCAAGTGCGCCTAATTGTTTTTATGGTATCCTATTATATAAAATGACACTTAGTAGTTATCTAAATATAAGCAGCATTTCTCAAGTCAGGTGATTGGGCTTAGACTTGAGTATTAGGTACTTGGCGTTCAAGCTACCCTGTTAGCATAAGTTGCCAAGTTTTTTTCTGAGCCGCAATGATATAAATTTAGAGCAAGCTTGAAAGTATATCGTTTAGCTGCTCAGCCATAAAAATCTTATGATTGGTCCTTATAGGTCGCATTCAAAAATTATTTGGCATAGTTTTTAAACCCGAAATTTATCCAAGGCTGAAAGCTTCTAAAGCTTCCAGAAACTGAATCTCAGTTTTAAAGTTCAGACATCTAAGGTTTACCTCATGATACAGACAAAATCTCTAATGCGGTGACAAGATTTTGCAGATCTCTGAAGCATGGGATCAGAGATCAACAACCAGGAAAGCATTCATGATAGAAAGGTATACAGTTTAGATATCTCCAAAGTGAGCGCAAAAGCCCACATAGTTCAATCATAGTCAAGTTTTGCGTGGGACCCTCTAGATTAGTTTGGCCGGAATCTATATGATGTAAGGCCAAGCTATCAGTTCCTCTTTTGATTTATATATAGAGTATAATCAAATTTATAACTTTAGGGAGGATCCATCATTGAAAGGCTTCATGTTCTTGGCAACAAGATATACTCTCTAAAGCTAAAGTATGAATATATAAAGTGATAGATAGTTTTGGGTGAATGCATATGTTGAATTTGGGTGTCTGCTTCAGAGGGCTGGTTCTTCTTCAAGGGCGGGATATGGTTTTGAGCATCTATTGTGTGAGGACAATAGACAGGATGGTGAATTTAAAATTTATAATATAGCTTCTTGGTAATACTCCAATCATATACCCTGTCATTTCACTTGGATGATGGCACGCCGCCATGATCCTACTGATCCCAAGTGAAAATCAACTATTACAAAATGAAGTGCTAATGCAAAAAGTTTATAAGACAAATTATAAACTCATCCAGTAGAGGAAATATATTTTATTAGTGTCAACTTAAGGGTTATTTTATAGGGTTCAATGTTCACCACATCCTACCCATGACATCTTATTTTCAGTGGCACTTGGCCATGTAAAAAGTTTGTAAGAATATCTACATATACTTTGACTCAGGGCATCATGCTCATCCTCAGGGTCAGTATAAACACTGTCATCATTCTTGAGATGGCATTTTGTATGTATTTTCAAAATAGCTGAACCGATTCACTTTCATGTGCAATTGGCAGCACATACCAAGGTGATTTGTATCAATAATTAGTAATTAATTTGATCAAAAACTTGACCAACATTAAAAATTAATTTTGATATAGACCAACAAAGCCCACGTGCCTGAGTCATTAAGTTAATACTTAATATAAGTCTGACCTAACCAGCAAAGCCCTCGAGCCCATGTCATCATAGTTGAATATAATTAAGTGAAATTGCTAGGCTGCGGATTCTAAGCTTTGCATAAGCTTAGAATATACCTGGTCCATAATTGCTGATATCTGATATGATCCATAATAAGTTTTTAAACATGCTAACCTTATTATGTCCCTATCAAATATCTGATAATTAGGTCCATTCAATTACTCAACACTTCCCCCACCTTGACTGGATATAAGTGGCAGGTACCCTTCTTCTTGGGTCACAATGTCTGGCTTTTTGCGCTCCTCCAAGTATGAATATTATCTGTATAGCCTTTCCACCTTGGACTGATGAGCCTTCCTAAGGCTAAGCAAGTCCATGTGGCAAGCTATAGTCAACTCAGGTGTGTTGCCCATGGTTCCTCAAGCTGGGTCAACCAGCTATGCTTCCACAATACTAGAAAGTTTGGTTTCATAACCCATTGTGATAGCACCAATTGACCAACCCAAACAAGTCTCTGTGGCTTCAGGTGCAGTTAGTCAAACATCCTGATGGGTCGAGCAGGATCCCCTTTTGACATATTCAATATCTCTTTGGCCTTCTGAGGCCATTAAGTCCAAAGAAACCCTGATCTGAGATCAATTTGCTTCAGATGGGGATCTTCTTTCAGACTTCTTGTTTTCACTTTTTAACATCTTCTCTTCAAAAAATCTTGCTTCCTCCCTTCATGTGGGCAGCGTGGCTTTGTTGGGTCTTGAGCTTGACTCGATGTTGGAGCTCATGAATGCCTACTTGTCATCCACACTTGCAACTGGTCCTGAGGTTGCCGCTTACAATATCTTTGAGGCCAACCAGGCCCTTATTTTTGCTAACACTGTTGCTAGGATTTGGTGTGAACCTGCTTTGGTTCATACCAATTTTCACGTTGCGTTGGGCCTCAAGACTTGGGTTTTGAAGGATTGGCGCATCCTGGTGCTATACTGAGCCCTTTGTAAGAGCTTGGCTAAGGGGCTTCCTGAGAAGTTTGTCCCCCAGATGGCTCTTTTGGGTGCATGTGTTTGCTTCCCTCCTTCATTGCTCCCCACCAATACTGTGCCCAACATGTGCAGGGTATTAGATGAGGCCCATTCCCAAATGTTTTGCATGAAGGAGTTCCTCCCCTCCATTTACCCTTGCCTTGAGAGTCTTCTTGCCAATTGTGTCTTCCTTTTGGTGGCATTTACTCCAGAGTCAAATCTCTCCCGCCTATTCCAAAGTCCCTACCAATGGACTTTCCCTTTAGTTTGATGGCCTTTCCTAAGCTGACAGGGCCAGCGTGCCTGGTGCCGAGCTTTCTTGGGTTTGGCACATCTCTGCCAGGGTCTAGATAGTCAGGATTTGTATGAAATTCGCCTCTCTCCAGTTCCATTGCAGGGTTCTCCAGTTTGATCGCGCTCTCCTCCCCCTACCAAAGAGGGGGAACCTAGTTCTAATGCCAGCGAGGCATCAAATTAACAAATTAAACTCTACAGCTTGCAATTATTATTATTATTTTATTTTTTTTTTTTTTTTATATATATATATATTATTTTTTTATTTATATTTATTTTTTTTATATTATTATTCTTTATGATATGGATGAAGGAACTTAGCATGTACTCAATTCACAACCCAGCCGCCTTGATCCTTAATGGTATATACATCTTCAGACAATTTCTCCAAAATGATAAATGGACCCTTCCAGAGCGAGGCTAGCTTGTGCGCGCGGCCTGCGCTATGAGTGTCACAATATACTACTAAATCTCCTTCATTAAACTTAGTCACCATAGCCCATTTAGTGTCATTGTAGCTCTTCTGAATAGTTTTTTGACTAATTGCATTTTGATAAGCTTCCAATTGCAACTTGATTAGGGTCTTCACTAGTTGCTCAACATAGTTATTTGGGTTAATTGCGTCAGTTGAACTGAGTACTGAATATAATAATGGAGGTAGAGCGGGCTGCCTTTGATAGACATCAACTCATTTAGCCGTTGTACCATTTGGGCAGTAAAATTTGTGTCATTGTTTGTCAATATCTTCTGGGGGCATCTGTGCTTATAGATAATATTATCCATAATACCATAAGCTTATATTATATTTTATTTTATCTTTTAACATGTGTATATAGGGAAGGAACTGGGAGCTGGAGGCTCCTCAGTTCTGTTTTCTATCAACCTGGCTAAATATTAATAAAATAACTTAAAATTCATATATTTATAATTTGGTTTTATTTAAAGATAGTGCCTAACTGCAGCCATGTTTGGCTTAAATCAACAAAATTGGACTTTGAGAGTGAGCTTAAGAGGGCTATTGCCTCCTCTATACCTTGTCTTGGAGTCAAGGCATGTTGCTGGGGTTAAGTATACTTCAACTGTCTTCCGGGGGGTCTTGTCCAAACTTGGCCGCACCAGGAGAGTAGTATCAGGAATCCTGTCAGCCCTATGGTCTGTAACATGGATCCTGTTCCCCAACTCATTTGTGGCTCTTTGGGAAGGGCCAGTGTGTTACATTAAACAGAACTCGTTTATTTTCCCTGTCGTTGTGGTGGCAAGCAAAAGAGGTGCCAGTAGAAAGTTGTGTTTCCAATGTGGTATAACCAACTGCAACACTCTTGATGGTGATATTCTCCACCCCTTTTTGCTTCATGAATTATCCAGGTTTTAAAGTTGTGTCCCGGGATGGTGGGAAAGTGGTAGGGCCTGGGAAGGAAAAAAGGAAAAATTCCCACGGTTTTAAAATTGGGATTGGAATGATCCACCAGACGTTTAGCCAGGTTCAGTTTCGGGACAATTGACAAAGGCAGGGGTGGAGAGGATTCGTTTGCCTTGCAGTTAAGTCAGGTTCTGTTGTCACTTCTATAAAGCAGTCAAACTGGGTGTGAGAATTTTTAGAAGAGCAGTCAGGGTTATCCATCAGTGGAGGAATGTCTGGATTGGATTGACCGTAATGCCCAGATGAGGCGCAGGATTCGGCCTGGGTGGCGTTACTGCGTGTGGTCAGGGAAGAAGTCAGTGGAGGAGTATGGACGATTTTCCCGCGCATTGGCAAGAGCAGAAAAAGCCCCGGTCTCAGCTTCCGTGCATTTTTTGCCAAAACTTGCAAGCTGATTTATTATTGGCAATGGGGGCGGTGAAACCTGCAGCGACTTGGAGGAAAAATTGGTTTGCGCGGTAGAGCGACAGTTGAGGATGGGCCCGTCGGGAATTTGTGCGACCTCGGGGGATTCTGAGGACAAAGTGGGGGAAGAAGGGCAGGTTCAGAGCCCATACATGGCTCAAGGGGTTTAGCTATGTGGAGGAAGGAAAGAAGAGTCAAGGAAATTCTGAGGGTATGGTTGAGGTGTGGGAGACAGGGTTTCCCCATCGAGATTCCCGCTCAGGATCCTGAGGCTCAGAAAAGAAGGCTCCTTTTTTTCGAGGCCAGTGAACCCGTCCCCTCAAAAAAACCGCTTACTTCATCTTATCCTTATCTGATTTTGCCCGTCAATGTGCTTGTGGGGGATGGGAAGGGATTGCGGTGAATTTTTAGCTTTGATTGACCCAGGCGGGGGAAAATTATGTTGAGGAGAAGTGGGCAAGAAGCCATGGATTGTCATTACAGAAGGATGGAGGGGTGACGTTGGGACGCCTTAAAAAAAACGGCGGTATGGCGAGTGCAGGCCAAGGTCCTGTTGGGGGCCCCCAGGGATTGGGGAGTTTTCCGCCGTGCTACCTGCCACATTCGGTGGTGCTGGGGATGATAGGTGGCACCATTTCTGCCCACAGTTTGATATGAAGAGAGAGAGGGTTCTGTTGTCGCCTAGGGTCAGGGGACGTGTGAAGGGACGTTTCAGTCCCAAGGTTCGTTGGTGAAGCACATGGGTGGAATCACCCTGGCCAGTGGAAGTATGTGAGGGAGTATCAGGATTTTGCGGAGGTGTTAGAGCCTAAAGGTGATGCCCCTTTTTTCCCCTACAGGGGATTTTGTTTTTGGTTTCCCGGTTCAAGGAAGGCTCTGAGTTCCCAAAAGGGGCTGTCCAGTTATCCGTTGAATCCACGGGCCCAAGAGGCTTGGGTTATGTTCATAAGATGCTAGATATGGGTTTGATTGTCCCTTTCCCAAGTTGCCGGTGGTTTCTCCAGTCCGGGTTTCCCCAAGTGGGGGGGAAGTTATGTCCTTGTGTTGATTTCGACGCCTTAAGGAGGTGACGGAACCGCCCCCTTCCAATGCCACTTATGGAGAACATTCTGCCCAGATCCCCGGGTGTGGGGTTTTCCCCGGGATTTGGGGGACCCAATAAATTTTGTTCGCCCGAGAACCAGCAGAAACGGCATTCAAATGTCATGGGGGAAACTTCAAGTACAGGGTTATGCCATTTGGGCTCCCAATCCTTTTTTCCAGCGCATGATTGATCATGTATTGGGGGACTTAGGGGGTAGGTGTTGTGTTGCTTATATGGATGAATCCTGGTGTTTTCCAGTGGGCCCGGACCATGTTAAGGATGTGAGAAGTGTGTTGGAGGTGGTTAGGAACGTGGGCTTGAAGTTGAAGCCGTCCAAGTGTGAGTTCAAAAAGGGAAATCTGCGTCCTTCCGGGGGAAACGTGGTCCCCCAAAGAAGGGATAGCGATCTGTCCTGATAAGTTGCAGGCGGTGCAGGAATGGAAGGCTCCTGGGAATAGGACTGAAGTAAAATTTTTTGGGGGTGGTGTTTTTTGTGGGAGGTTTTCTAGGGATCTGGCCCAATGGGCGGGCCGTTGACAAGATGACAGGAAACGTCCCGCTTTTGGGGGGAGGCTGAGGAGAGGGCATTTCAGCAAGTGAAGAAGAGTCTGCTGACACCCCCAGTTCCCCACCTGCCCCAAAAAAACCATTCGGGTAGAGACTGACCATCAAATTTTGCACTTGGAGCCGTGTTGTTGCAGGGGGGTAAAATGGGGTTGAACATCCTGTCTTTTACTTCAGTCAGAAGATGGCCCCAGCTGAAACCAACTATCCAGTTTACGATAAGGAACTTTGACAATAGTTGCAGCTTTAGGGGAGTGGCAACACCACCTATTGTATCCACCGGGTTTTCATCTGAATGGACCATCAAACCTTGTACTATAAGTCCCCACGCCTGATGAATCAAGGAGGCCCAGTGGCACTTAAGTTGGTTCAATATGACCTGCGGTTGAATACAAGCTGGGAAAACAAAATATCTTGCCAGATTTATTGGCTGTGATTTGGGACGTGTTTTTCCCATGAGGAGTTGAGGAAGTTCAAACAGCCATGATGTTGCCACAGAACCTGTTTAACCCGGGGGGAGGAAGGGAAAGGCAGGAAGAATCTGGGCCACAGCAAAGGGTGAGCTGGGCCAATGGATAGGAGGAGAGACAGGAGAAGGTGAGGCAAGCAGGGGGCATGCAGGATTCTCAGTTCAGGGTGGTATCATACGCCATGAGGGAAGGATTTGGGTCCCTGTGAAGAGTCTGCAACAGAGGTAATGGAGCTAATCAGACCACCTCTGGCAGGTCATCCCGTCAAGAGAAAACGTTAATCTTGTTCGCCGTCACTATTCGTGGAGAGGTGTGGGGGTGGCAGTGCAGAATTGTTTCGCGTTTTGTGATTTGCGCCAGGGCAAAGGCCCAGGGTGGGCCGGGGGAAATTTAAGCCGCTTCAAAATTTCCCTTTTAGGCCACGGTCCTCTAGTGTGGGCTTCATCACAGAACTGCCTAAGTCACAGGGGGTGGATGCCTTTATGGTGGTGGTGGATCGCCTGACTAAATATGCAGAGTTTTTCCCTTGTCAGTTAACCATTTCTGCAAAGGTGGCAGGCAATTTTTTTAAAAGGTTTTTCCAGACGGGGTGCCTGAAGAGATTGTGTCAGATCGGGTCCCCAATTTACATCTAAATTTTTTGGGTCCACATGTTGGGAAATCTAAAAATCAAGGCTCGCCATTCATCAGCATACCATCCTCAATCAGACAGCCAAACTGAGAAAGTAAACGATATTGGGGCAATATTTGAGGTGCTATGTCTCAGGGCGGCAGGATGGCTGGGTATATTGGGTGAAGCTGGCTCAATTTGCATAACAATCATAAGACCATCCACGGGTATGACCCCATTTTTTACAAATCACGGCCAACACCCAGAGGGTATGGGGCCCAGGGACAAGGTTGGAATCCAGCGGGAGATGAGCTGTCGGAGATACCCAGGACACCCTGGAGCTCCCGAAGAAAATTTGGTTGTGGCGGTCGCGGCTCAGAAGAGGAAGGTGGACTGGCATATATCTAAAGGTGAGCTTTCAAAAGAGGTGATTGGGTCTTGGGGAATGCTCAGAACTATGCCTTGCCTGTGAGGCCAAAAAGGGGGCGGGGGCATTGGGCCCAAAAGGTAGTGAGGGGGGTGAATGAGGTGGCATTTGAGCTGAAGCTCCCAGAAAGGGTTTAAGAGCCCATCCGGTGTTGCATGTATCACAGCTCAAGCCATTCTTTGGCCAGCCACCTGAAAGGGTTTCTCCTTTATTTCCAGCTGGAGGAGGAGCCAAAGAGTATGAAATTTAGGAGATTCTTTACACCAAAGTGGTGCAGGACGTCGTTCATTCTTGGTACGTTGGGTGGGTACCATTGAGGAGTCCCCGACAGTCATAGGGATTGTGCCCGTTGTCCTGAAAAATCCAAGAGTTCTTTCTGTCTAGGGGTGATGTGATGGTTGAGGTCTATCCTCAGCATCCTTTCCATCTTTGGTAAGACAGGGCAGGTGTGTCTGTTGTATGGAGGGGGAGGGGGGGTTGGCTGGGAAGGACGCCTAAGGGGCCGGAGCTTGGAGTAGGGCCAAGGGCAAGATGGGCGTCCAAGTTGGAACAAAATGGAAAATGAGAAAAATGGTTAGTTTCAAATTGATTTGGATTCGAATTGAGAATGGAATGAAATGGGTGCTTGGGAGTTTTGCAGTTCAATTGGGATTCAAAAAGGAACTGGCGCGGAACTGTTGAGGATCAGAACTGGCACGGAATCATTGAGTAAAGATGCCACAATCCTGCTGTAAAATTTCCCAAAAAATCATTCAAGATGGCACCATAAGCTTATATTATATTTTATTTTAGCTTTTAACATGTGTATATAGGGAAGGAATGGGACTGGAGGCTCCTCAGTTCTTTTTCTATCAATGGCTAAATATTAATAAAATAACTTAAAATTCATATATTTATAATTTGGTTTTATTTAAAGATAGTGCCTAACTGCACCAGTTTGGCTTAAATCAACAAGAATTGGACTTTGAGAGTGAGCTTGGGAGGGCTTTGCCTCCCCCTTTTACCTTGTCTTGGAGTCAAGGCATGTTGCTGGGGTTAAGTATACTTGAAACTGTCTTCCAGGGGGGTTTTTGTCCAATATTGTGCGCCCAGGGGAGTAGTATCAGGAATCCTGTCAGCCCCATGGTCTGTAACATGGATCCTGTTGCCCAACCATTTGTGGCTCATTGGAAGGAGCCAGTGCGTTAAAAAAATGAATTGGCAGTAGTTAGGGCCCTGACGTCTTGAATTGCTTTTGCTTCCACCCATTTCATTAGATGGTCGATAGCAATAAGTATGTATTTGTTGCCAGGAACACAGGCAAAGGGCCAATTCTTCAATTGACACGGTATGCCAGGCCCAGTCAGGTTTGATCAAATGGTATTTCAATCTGATTCATAAGTTTTGCGATTTGGCATGAATGACATTTATTAAGCACATCTTGAATATTAAATCGCATGGAATCCCTAGTAACTGGGTCAAAAATTTAATTCTTAGTATTCCCCCACGTCCAACAGCCTTGTGTGCTTGTGTATAATTTTCCCTTTTGGTCAGGGTTTTGGAAAGATTTGACGTTGTCCCTTGGGCTTAAGTTTGTATAAAACTCCATCTCAATATTTGGTGTCAAAATGCTTTCTCAATCACTTTTGAACTTTTGGGGGCCATCTCCCTATATTCAGAACATTTTTTTCATAAGCTCATCGGCCCAAAATTTCCGGACAGCTACAATGGAAGTCGCAATAGTCCTCCTGCATATTGATGGGGCCCCCAGCTCTATGAAAATTTCATAATTGTATGCTTGTAATTTCAGAGCCCAGTGGGCTAACCATCTTTCAGGTTCCTTTAGATTATGGAGCCATCGTAATGACTGTGATCCATTACTACTTGGGAAATTGATGCCATGAATGTAAACCCAAAAATTTTTTACAGGGATAGATGCAAGGCATTCTCTTTCAGTCACCCTATAATTACTCTCTTATTCAGCATCCTGCTGCAATAAGCGACTGGTTTCTCACCATCATCCCCAATCTGCAATAGCACACCACCAATTGCAGTCAATGAGGCGTCAGTTTGTATGATAAAA